>BLKR01004298.1:0-113392 GCA_011170035.1 Teleogryllus occipitalis
AGATCGATTATTACAGAACAAATCATCAGATTGATGATGTACTTCTTAATATTGTCTGTGAAAAGTATACAAATTAGTGTTATAATAAGAAAGAAGTTTCGTCTTCCTAGAACATGTGTATACTGTTTAGTTGCATGTTTTATTTCTATATTTAAATGTGTGTAGCATTACAATGCAAACAAAACTCTTATTCGTTTATTATATTGAATTTAAATTATTTTTCACAATTTAATACACGACAAGAACGTGTTCCTACAAAAGGGAGTAACGAAGCATTCTCCAGGGGAGGGAAGTGTTATTGGATTGGTGCCACTTTCTACAGACTCCGCCTCTTATGCCTGATAAGCGTTGCTTGCCTTAGAGTTAAGGATTACTCAAGCCCGGTGTTACTAGAAGAGCCAATGATAAGCGTTGCTTGCCTTAGAGTTAAGGATTGCTCAAGCCTGGTGTCAAATATACATTATTACTCTTTAAATTATTAACAAATGAGACATCATTGAATTTCTCTATTGATATATTCATTACAGGTAAAAAATGTATGGTTGTATTTGAAAATTCACATGTGATTCAATTTCAACAAAATTAAAATTAATACACGGAATGTATCTGCTGCCTAAAACTTTCCTCGTGGAATAAATACGAAAATGATCTCTCATGCCACCGCTCTGTCCAAAAGCATTTTGCAAAATAATTTGTTGATAATGAATTTCCTCGCTAGACGTTAAACATATTGGCATACACTTTGCACCACTGAATAGAGTGCATTCAACCACAAAGAAATCTTCAAATTTGCAGGATAACAGTTCGTCTCAGCGTTTTGAAATTTGCCAGAGAATTTATTTATAATAAAACGTGTGTCAACGATACATGAAGAATCGAAAGTTAAAAAACAGCTTATGAGCAACAATTTCCACCGATTTGTCGTAAGTCACAAATCGTTAATACAATTTAATAAGCAGAAAGCAAGATACTGCAAAACTATTTGAATTTTATACTTGACAGCCAAGATCGAATGAATTGGGGGTTGGAAACAAGTGAGGGTTGTCATCAGACGCTAAGATCGTATAAACAATTGCATATCTCGAAAACGAAAGGCGATAGCTCCGGTTGGATTGCGGAATTTTGCATCTTGTGTAAAGGGACATGAGATGAGAGAATAAAACAGAATTGCAAAATTTGTAAAACTATAAACAATTTCCAATTTTTGCAATTCTAAAGTGGGAAGGGTTTTCTGATGTCCCAGAACCAAAAACTGCGAATTAACAATTTTGAAACAATTAACAATTTTATAAACAATTCCGAAATATGCGCTATTCCTGCCGGGGAGTGTCCCCAAATTGTCCCTGATTTGATGATAGCAAAATAACAACTTTGACATGAGATGCAAATTAATTGCTTAATATCTAGTTTAATTGTTACTTTAATGATAAATATACAGCTGGTCTTTGAATTTTACTTTCTTTTATTGAAATGGTTCCCTAGAAGTCCTAACGATTCGAGAAAGACAGTATTTTGCATTTTTGCAAATGTAATATACATATGAACAATTGAAAATATGCAATTATAATCGTTTTTCTTATCGCAAATTTCTGTAGTAAACTGGTCATTTGATAAAGTTCATAAATTGCGTTTGGACAAGAATATTGGAATTTAAATATCTATAAGAACGTAATTGTTCTCAAATTAGTGTTATTTTATCTTATATCAATGTGATTTCTTCAAAAAGAATTGTGTTAACAGTGGTTAAGTGCTATGAGTTCATATATATTTCAATGAATTTACTTTCATGTTCATTGAAGTGTTTCTTTCATGTATTTTTCATTTGAAAATACTTCCACATCTGAACTGGCGGCGCCCGCCATTTTGTACGACGTAATTTTGTTAGGGCACTCCCCCCTGCGTTGAGATTGGCTACGATGGTTTGTGAGGCTCCGCCTGCGACGTTTCGTCATGACAAGGGCTGTCCAAGCCGTGCAAAAGCTGAACTTAGCCGCAGACGGCCGCGATCAATTTATGTTTCCAGTACTGTACAGAACACTACATACTAAACTATAGTTATTGTTATTGCAGTGTTTGCCAAGACTGTTTCTATAAAAATATTTAATTTATTGCAGTGTCTTATGAGAGAATTTTATTTGTTGTTCTTGAGCAGTGTGCATGCTATTTTTACTTTCTCGTATACATACGTATATACGGGAGTAATATATGTAGTATAGAGAAAGTTATGTAATCCTGCGGAAAATCGATTTCGAGATTTCAACGGAAACTCCCGTTTTGGGGTCACCTGACACCGAAAAAGTGTTGTTTTTCTTTTCAACATGTCTGTCCATCTGTGAACACTATTAGCGCCTAAACCACACGTATGATCTTTTCCAAATTGAAAAAACCCTATCTGGCTCTAGTTGAAGCTTTGAAATTTTGAAAAATATTCTTTAATATTTGGAGGTACTTTACATGAAGCCCCCCGGACATTTTCAAAATTTTCTCAAAAATGGCCCCAAATTTTTTCTTCAAATTTCTGGTAAGAATAGAGTAACAAACACTTATAAAGGTGGCATTGGTCCGATTATCACGGATGATTCTGACTTTTCGAAAATTGCAAAAGTTTGAATTTTTTCGGCGTGTTCCTACAACTATAAAATTGAAAACTCAGATTTTTCCTTCAAATGAATTTTGTAGTACAAATAGTTTTTTCATTAAGGGCATGTAGACTTTTTGAAAATTTTAGTTGTTTTTGTGCAATAGAGCGTGAAGTATTTGCAATTTTAAGAAAATTACAAAAACAAGATTTTCTCAAAAACTGCTACAAACTTTTTCTTTATATTTTTAGTAGGAATAATGCCAAGGACATACTATACGATGACATAAACGCCATTCTGCTCTATTCTTTTGTTTTTTCAAAAAGTACGAAAATGTAATTATTTTGCATAGTCTTTCACGTCGGTCATATTTACATTAGAGGATATTTCCTCACTTTGATAGATGTATGAGTACATGCACTTTAAATGATGTCAGAGAAGGTTTCTCTAAAACTCAACAGTTACCTGTAAAAATGGGCTCAAAATTCCGCATTTTCAGAAACGCTTATACGCCATTTTCTCAAAAATGGCTCCAAATTTTTTCTTCAATTTTTTCCAATGGATAGTGCTAATTGCACTGTTTAATATGACGTAAAGTTCATTTGGGTGTATTCTTTTGTTTCGTTCAAAAATTACACAAATGATTTTTATTTTTTCATACCTTTAATATGCACATTTTCATCAATTTGTATACATTATTACGTGTGTGAGTGGAAGTGCTTCAAATTACTTCAAATGAAGTTTTTCTAAAATTCAATAGTGTGTTGTGAAAAAGAGCTTCAAATTTCGCATTTACAGTACTGCTTAATCTCCATTTTCTTAAAACGGCTTCACAATTGTCAATGAAAATTTCTATTTTGGACGAGGGTTTACTATTCTTTAATATTCTTGAAGTCATATTTCATTTCTACTATTAAGAAACCGAAAAGTTGAGAAAATGTCAAGAAAATGTACTTTCGGTGACGATAGATGGTAGCTGGCCAGAGAATGGAGCAAGATCTTAAAGCCAGTACACAGGAAGGAAATTGGAAAAATTTGCTAAGAGAAAGTCTGTGCCATTCTGTAGCACCTCTAGTTTGAAACGTTTCTGTACATTTTTTGCGGTTCTGTACATCAGCATTTTTCCTGCTAGAGGTCTATAATATTACATATTTTAGAATGTTACATACTTTTGGTACAAATTTGCCTTATTTTCACCACACATTTATTTACTACATAGTTTGATACTTGATATTGCATTTAAATCTCAGATCTAGGAATAAAAAATGTAGAGTTTAATACTATGTAGAGTAGTGGTAAGTGTAATCATCGAAGTCTTTTGGTAAGATCATAAACTTCATGTGTAAGATCTTCTAATCGATATCCACTTCCATGAGTAGTCTGTAGAATGTCTGCTGGTCCGTGAGCTTCCAAGTTCGAAGTCTGCCATGGAAAGCATACATTCCACAACTGCTAAATCTTGTATTTGGAGGTGAAGTGTAACAGTCGTCATGACAGACTGGAAGTTTTGAACTACACTTGAATCTCACAACGCAAATAACGGAAATCGACGGAGTTAACCGGTTACGTCTTAAGAGCATCGCTCCGTCACCGTTCTTCCCGACAATCGGATGCAGTGGTGACTCTTCTCTACAAGCGTCCGTAAATGTAGTAAACATGACAGCGGCCGTATGGAGAACACGCAGAAATATGCGTCACAATGCAATTAAACATTGGACTCCGAGAGAAAGGAATCATTTCTAGGTAAGTAGGTGTAAAATTCGAAGGGACATACATTCTTTATTTACGCCAATAAACTGCATGCATCATTAAGGGAGAAAGAGAAACTACTTTCGCGTCCAGATGCTAGCAATGCAGTATTTCCTCGTACTTAACGCGGTAATTTTACTGTTAGTCGATCGCACTACTCTCGCGATGTCCTCTTCGAGGAAATGCAGACCTTTCTCTCACGAAGGTCACGGGCAGGCGGGGCGCTGCTGCTCGACCATCCAGAGAGTAGGGGTGGCGCGAAGGGGGCGGGGTGGGGTGGGGAGGAGGAGGAGGAGGTAGAAGTGGATGAGAAGGAGGCTGTGAAAGAGGACGAGGCTGAGGACGAAGAGGTCGCGGAGGACGAGGAGTAGGTTGACACAGAGGCAGAAGAGACGACAGATCTGAGAGGAGGTAGAAGGGGAGACGGAGGAGGAACGTGAAGACGGAGAGGAGGAAGGCGAGGGAACTAGGGGGAGAGATGGGGAGGGAGAGAAGGAAGAGAGGTGAGAGGAAGGGCTGGAGAAGGTTGTGGAAATGGACGGAGAGCGGGAAGAAGGAAAAGTGGCGGCAATGTTCAGGGCGGAGTGGATGCGTTGGCGGTGGCCACAGCGGTGGTGGTGGCGGCGGTGGAGGTGACGGGTGCTCCAGTCGTTAACCCCGGCGATCTCTGCCGCTGCGGCCACAAGCGGAGACGCGAGCAGGACCAGCAGGCAGCACGGGGCACTGCCTGGCGGCCACGCCACTTCCTCCGTGGCCTCGTGGGTTGCCAGGGCAGCGCAACGAGGCTCAAATCTTCATTCCAGATAGTACGTACACAAAAGAGTTGTTACTGAAGAATCCACTGCCTGCGATTAATTTGTCTTAAAATCATTCATGGTCGTGCTTGTAACCAATAAATTTAATTACATCTTAATGTAACGGTAATTAATTAAATCTGAATGAAACGGCAGTACTGGTAGATCCTATGGGAAGACATAATGGGAAGAATTTTTGTCATATAAGTGAAATATATTCTTATCAATCACATGATTTAAATTGATACTAGATTAATGCGCAGTGCTTCCGCGTAGGTCCTTCTGCGTTCTAGTAATGCGCTTGCTTCCCATGTTTTTCCTCGGCCCTGAAACGTAATTCACCTACTTCAGTCCCCTCGCTCACCAATTTACAACTTACATTAGCGATATTTTGTTGAAAATTTACCATAAAATATAGATTCTGTGCAAATAGGAGATAAACTAAATAAAATAAAATAAAATAAATGATATCAGAAGTAAATGTGTAAAAAATTGAAATAGAATTTTTAAATTATCAAATAGCTTTTCATTCATTCATTTCACGCATACGTGATACCGAAAATGTCTGATTATACCAGAAATCACTGGATCTCAGTAACCTCCGTCTTTCCAGGACTGTGACCCAGTCAAAGAAACCCTCTTGGTATACACAATGTAATCTCAATTTTAATACTACATTATATGACAAAATAATGTTCTGAAAAATAAAAAAAAATTATTATACTATAGTAAAATAATCCAAAAAATTAACAAATAATATAAAGAAATATGGAGTGACAGATAAAATAGGGAGCACAGAAGAACACCGAATATTGTGCTACAAAATGACACTGACTTTATCGTACTAGTAAATTTTCTATTCTATTGAGTCGGGTCTAGCTTTTTGGTTTTGCACCACCCTCTTTTTAGTAGCCAAGTGTCGTTGCGTAGAAGAATTATCATGGCCTTTCTCGGTATCTACAAGTCCTCTGGAAATATTTTCAGTGAATTGAACCTTCGCGCTCCTCGAACATTCTATTGCCATATCTCAGTATTGCCCTTTTATATATTTCCCATGGTAACTCTTGACCCCCATCTCGGTGCTTGTATCATTAAAAAAAACAATGTTTCGGTATCAGGGGATGCGTCAACTACTAATGGCATTAGTAGTTGACGCATCCGGAAACATCAAAAAAAAAAAAATCAATCAATCAAACTAAGCAAACACTTCTTGAGGTGCAAGAAAAGATGGAAATCGGTGGGACAAGATACGAATAGGGGGACGATTGCAGTTACGTTGCTGCGAAACGTTTTTTTGCTAGATTTGCATGATGATAATGGTAATGATAATGATAATAATGTAATAATAATGATAATAATGATGATAATAATAATAATAGTAATAATAGTAATAATAGTAATAATAGTAATAATAATAGTAATATATTATCTCCATTCGCGCCAACCGTGTGGGAGAAAAACCTTCTCCCAAGAAGCCGCCTCCTCATGGTGTAAGAATACTATCCTTACTCCTCGCCCCTCCCCGACGGGCCAAACGTAAAGCGGCCGTCGCCGTGGGGCGTCCATGAAGGAGGAGCCTACCTCGCGCCTCTTGGCGCAATGCAGGCCGCTCAGTGAAAGGGGGAGGCGGGCGCGCTGGCCCGGATAACGAACCCGCGTCGGGGGCGAGGAGGCAGACGAGAATGGACACGCACAGTGGACTACAATGGACTAAAACGCGCGCGCGGGTTTTCACATGTACAAAACGCTGCATGTTATTTAATCGAAGATGATAAAGAATTAACAGTTTTTTTCTCAAATATTGAAAATTTATAGATTGCTCCTCGTCTAAACCTATATTACTAATTATCAATGGGGCCAAGAAATGAAAGGAAACCTTGTAGGCTACGGCGGCATGAGAGGTACCTGACGTTTTGTTAGACACCCAGGAACTTGAAAAAGAATTCAAAAACAATTGAACAGTATCGATATTGACTGAAACAAATGCAACTATTTGAGTGTGTTATTCCCCCTACATTCCCGGTCGAGGCAAAAAGAGAGTTGTAGCTTTCCGTTAAAATCGTCTCAGTTTGTGTAGCTGTGTGACTAAGAAAAGCCCAATCAGGTGGATGTTACCATTTACGGTGAAGAGAATACGTCATGTACGCCTCATGTCGCTCTTACCCCCAAGCATGGGAATTTAACTAGGTCCAGGCAAGGGGGACACCGGTAGCTGGCCGGCGAAGTCAGAGTACCGACCCAAAACTCCAAATATATATATTGTGACGTTCGTGGCCTGGCCACTAACTTACACGGCGCCCACGCATCTATAGAAGGCGACGGAGCAAATAATAACATCGCAAGAGCAGCACGGAAGAGAAAGGGCGCGACCTGGAGGTGGCGGCCAGAAGCAGCGGCGGGGTAATTTCGACGGAGGGGCGGCGCGCATAGGGGTTCTATGACGTCAGGGCCGCATTTATACGGCGGAGCGGCGAAAAGCTGCCTTCTTCTCGATTTGGACGGCGACGTGCGAGGTACTAGTTCTTCTCGATCCAGACGGCGACGTGCGAGGTACTAGTTCTTCTCGATTTGGACGGCGACGTGCGAGGTACTAGTTCTTCTTGGTTCAGACGGCGACGCGCGAGGTACTATTCTTCTAGAGCTAGGTGGCGACGAGCGAGGTATTCTTCTGTAGTAAAGACGCGGAGTCGTAGACATTATCACGAGTAATAGTGGAGGAGAACGTTACAACATTGAGGCGGCGAAAGCAGCAAGTTAATATTATAACGAGGCCGCATAAAGTAAAGTAAACGTGATTGTGAACAATATCATAGTCAACGCCCTGGTAGGAGCGACACGTGCTGTAACACGCAAGGGACGGAGCAGTATGCGTGCATGTGTCCTGGATCTGGTGGCGAGAGCTTAGAAGACTGGTCCGAAAATCTGGTAACGGACTGCGGAGACGGTTTCGAGGACATCGGGAAACGCGAGTGGCGGCGCGGCTGGCAGGCGTACAGCTACTTCGACACGACGGCGGTGCGTAACCCGGGGGCCTTGGGCGGCGGCAAAGGTAATTTGTAACTGAGTAAACCAGAGTGGGAGACTGGATTTTAGAAGGAGTGAAATGAAGAACCAGATCATTAAAACTTTGTAAAATCACCTGAAATTTGTGTCACGACAGCATAAATTTACCTTGTATAGCGGTAATACTTGCAATAGAATTCAATCCAGAAACTGTGTAAATTTTATTAGAGTTCCTCATTTTATTGTATAAAATTTGCTAAAGAGGAAAATTTAATGTAAAGTAGCAATAAGATATTGAATAGCGCTTCATTGTAATTAATCCCAGGAGTATGGGCAAATTTAGTTTCAATTAAGTTCATAACTTAGCAAAACCGTGCACGGGTGATAGGAGAATCAGACTCGATATAGCGAGCACATTGTTAAGTAAATTTTTGTGTTGTGTTGTAAATTTGATTTAATTCTGAACTTGAATGTTAAGTGTGAACAATTTCTCATGCCATATTACAGAATATACTGTCATTTTATCTAATTTTGTGTCTGGGTGTGTAACTTTCTCATACCCCAAAAGATCCTGCCCCCGAGATATTCAAGCTCGAAAGAGCATTCTATCAGGGCGTTTCCACGAGTGGAGGCGTTACAATATATATATATATATATATATATATATATATATATATATATATATATATATATATACATATATACATATATACACACACATACTCAGTATGTCACTGCCTACGACACAGCTGATGCGATAGCAAGGTTACGTGCCATTAAATATTTGCTATTCAAATGTTGCGATATCGAACAGTAAATGTTTAGATTCCACTTACTCGTAACTACTTACGTAGCGTTGAGAAAGTGTTGTAATGCTCAAGCAAAAAAATGCAATTTTTCGGTAGATCAACTCGTAATGTGGGTCTCTGATGTTGAGAAAAGTTTTTTTTAATTTCTGCTTGACCCGAAGGCCCCCAGCAGGATACGATACATTGAAAGTGCTTTGAAAATATTAACATTTAGGAAACATGATTGATAGAAGAATACATTGAGTACATGGACACGTTAAATAGATTCAAAAATTGTTCGTGAATTAAATGGGCGAATCCACATCAGGTACATAATGATCAGGGAGGGTCGAAGTACAGTGGTATTCATTTCCGCTCAAGTCTTTTGTGGGGAGGATTTTGTTTTCCGATTCTGAAATATACGGCTGAGGGAATCTGGGGGATTTGAGGATACAAGCAAGAGGATGGGAGGGAGAAATGGACGGAGATCGGGGCAATGCCAAGTGGTAGTTATGTAATTGGGAGTTAAGTACAAACCTGGGTGCTATTGTAATGGTTCGGAGGAATTTATTTTGGAAAATCTGCATTTTTGGATGTTTGACTTACTGGCCGAGGCCCAGATAAGAGAAGTGTAGAATAAGATTGAACGGACATTTATTGGTATGGATAAGTAGCAACATGAAGTCGCAGGAGTGATGACTTTTTGAGAATGGGATGTAATTGATGGGTTCTACGGATGGCCAGAGATTCTGTGAATGATATTAGATTTCCAAGTGAGCCTTCTATCAAACAGTATATGAAGATATTTTACTTGCCAGTTGTTTGGAAGCCAAATTATACATTGTCCTTTTTACTTGAGAGGGGGAAGATTCTTTGGTCTGCAAAGCAAAAAGATTTTTGCTTCAATTGTTGCTGAATTTATTTCGATGTACTGTTTCTTGGCCCAGTCGGAGAACTGAGAGAAGCGATGTTGCAGGTTTTTATGTGTGGTGTCAATATCACGGTATGAGGAATATATAGCGGTATCAGAAGACAACGATATGGAGGTATGTGAGCAGGATGGAATATGTTCCGTCCGTCCCTCCCACCCTTCCCTCTGCCCGTCCTTCCTTCAATTCGTCCATCCATCCATCCATCCATCCATGAGATTATATATATATATATATATATATATATATATATATATATATATATATATATATATATACTAGCTGACCCGGCGAACTCTGTTCCGCCTTAACAGCCGGTCCCATCTTTTTCTCGCGTCGCACTCACTGTGAGAAACTGTACTATCCTTGTTGCACTGCGTACGTGCAAAAACGTGCGTTCTCACACAGGAACGCTGTCGAACGGGATAAACAGTATCCTATGTCCGTCTCCTAGCTCTAAGCTTCCTGCTCACCAAATCGGTACAGCCGTTCTTGAGTTATAAATATTGTAACTAACACGACTATATATAGATATAACGGAGAACGAAAGGCGGCTATTATTATCGCCTTCTGTTATCAGTGCGGCGTTACAACAATGGGTTACAATAGGCAACATGCGAAATCACGCTAAAACGTGCGAAAACGTGCAAAAACGTGCGTTCTCACACAGGAACGCTGTCGAACGGGATAAACAGTATCCTATGTCCGTCTCCTGGCTCTAAGCTTCCTGCTCACCAATTTTCAGCCAAATCGGTACAGCCGTTCTTGAGTTATAAATAGTGTAACTAACACGACTTTCTTTTATATATATAGACTAGCTGACCCGGCGAACTCTGTTCCGCCGTAACAGCCGGTCCCATCTTTTTCTCGCGTCGCACTCACTGTGAGAAACTGTACTATCTTTGTTACACTGCGTACGTGCAAAAACGTGCGTTCTCACACAGGAACGCTGTCGAACGGGATAAATAGTATCCTATGTCCGTCTCCTGGCTCTAAGCTTCCTACTCACCAAATCAGTACAGCCGTTCTTAAGTTATAAATAGTGTAACTAACACGACTATATATAGATATAACGGCGAACGAAAGGCGGCTATCATTATCGCTTTCTGTTATCAGTGCGGCGTTACAACAGGCAACAATGGCCGCTAACATGCGAAATCACGCGAAAACGTGCAAAAACGTGCGTTCTCACTCAGGAACGCTGTCGAACGGGATAAACAGTATCCTATGTCCGTCTCCTGGCTCTAAACTTCCTGGTCACCAATTTTCAGCCAAATCGGTACAGCCGTTCTTGAGTTATAAATAGTGTAACTAACACGACTTTCTTTTATATATAGAGATAACGGCGAACGAAAGGCGGCTATCATTATCACCTTCTGCTATCAGTGCGGCGTTACAACAATGGGTTACAACAGGCAACAATGACCGCTAACACGCGAAATCACGCGAAAACGTGCAAAAACGTGCGTTCTTACACAGGAACGGGATAAACAGTATCCCATGTCCGTCTCCTGGCTCTAAGCTTCCTGCTCACCAATTTTCAGCCAAATTGGTACAGCCCTTCTTGAGTTATAAATAGTGTAACTAACACGACTTTCTTTTATATATATAGATATAAAAACTAAAAACGGAGAATTCGAATAATGTCTTAGAATCAATTTTGCGTTTAAAAAGCAATCAAATTGTATCGCATTTCTGCGAATTTGTTATGGACGCGTTTCAGAAAAATGTTTTACCATATGTTTGGCGTCGATGCATGCAACGGAGAAGATCTTATTACTAATCGCACCTATGTAAAAAGTTGGTATAATTTGGAAGATCGATTAGTGCTTTTAATGGACGGTATATACATAAGGTATGAAAGTGCAAATAATAACTACCAGAGAAAATCGTTCTCTGCGCAGAAAAAAGTTCTCTTATGCAAACTGTTTACGATTTGCACTACTGAAGGGTATATTGTAGAAATCGGTGATCCATATTTAGGAACTCAAAATGAAGCTTATATACTCAACCATATGTTGTCTAACGGTATAAGCACAAGTTTGAAGAAAGGCCATGTCTTTATACTCTACTACTAATATTAGATTATGGTGGTATTGTACTTATGCCGGTAATAAAAGGTAAAAGAAATCAGTTGACTACGGAAGAATCAAACGAATCTCGACACGTTACAAAACGTAGATGGATAGTAGAAGCCGTTTACGGCATTATTGGAAAAAAGTTTAAATAATCAAACGAATATCGCCACGTTACAAAACTAAGATGGATTGTAGAAGCCGTTTACGGCATTATTGGAAAAAAATTAAAAAAGTACACCATCAGCTAGATAATAAACTATTACCTGTTGGAGGAACTTATGTTAAAATAGCGTGTTTAATCAACAACTTGTATGGGAAACTGTTGAATTCTGACGCAGGATTTAAGGAAGAAATTTTAATTCATATCAATGCTAGAAGAGATTTTTGCAAAACTCTTACAGCAGAGGTTGATAGCTAGGGCAAAAAAGGTACCATTTTTAAAGAATATTTTTCTTCAATGATTTCAGACTTCCCGGAATTGATTGGACGAGAATTAATCATTTTCTTAACGAGAACGTACCAGCTAGTTCAATCGGTGTCTTACCTTGCTGAAATTGTGGGGAATAATGATACGATTAATTTGAACTACTATTATCCTAGAAAAATGCATTGAAAGTAAACATCCAGTCGCGACACATCAATCGAAAGCAGTATAAAGTATACGTTGAATACAAGCCGGATTCACCCGGGATTGGCAGTATTCTGCAGTATACGTGTGATTGCCCGAATGGTTTGAGAACCATTGGTCGCTGTTCTCACGTTGCGACTATCATTTACTACTTGTCTCATGCAAGGTACTTGTCGCGTATTGTCAGGCCCGATGGAATTTTATCTAACAAGGGAAGTAACAGATCCTTCATGTCGAAACACCCCTCGATTTTTTTATGACACACTCAATGCACTATCAAAATCCCATATCCAAAATATTATCTGCCAGTTTCCACTGCAAGGCCTTCAAATAAAACATTGAAAAACACATAATAACTAGGGAAAATATCGGGACCTCTACCGGTCCGTTTGGGCAGCCCTTACTGCGGGCGAGCTGGCGAGGGACCCGAAGGTCACGGATGAGTCGGACAGCTCCGTCAGCGGCTCTGCGATAAACAAGGGCTGCGAAGTTTCGCACCCAGTTTGTCTTTCCTTGTTACGGAAGAAAGAACATTCGCAATGGCCACAGAGCAAGTTGTTTTAAATCCCGTTAACATAGTCGAGTTCGTCTTGAGTTACTTTCGTGACAAAGGTTTATCTCCGACGGCAAGTATAAATGAGAAAGAACGCGAAATGGGTCAATGCATCATTGAATTGATTAAAAATAATTGCACAGGAGTGGAGCGTTATGAGGAATCAACCCTCGATGTATGTGAAGAAAGTGTTTGTGAATCAAGTGATAGTGACAGTGATACAGATTGCGATAAGCATACTTCTACCACGGATGAGGATATGGGCAAGTATTTATTAGAATCAGACAGCGAATCGCCGGAAACTAGTGATTCTAAATGTCAGTCACCCAGCAAATCCTCCGGTTCAATTTATTATTCAAGCCCCGTGAAAAATGAAGGTGCAAATGAAGATGTCACCATTAGCTACAAGAAGAAAGCTGTGGAATTCTGGTTGAATGAGGGCGGTAAAAAACGATATTCAATATCACATGTTCGTAGAAATTTTCGCCGCGTGACGTCAGAGCGACAACTATATTTGTGGAAGAAGCAAGTAGAAAACATGACATCGAATCCTAGAGAACACAAAAAAATTATGTATGAGAAACTTTGGTCTCGCTTTGAACTTGCAAGAAGAACGAATCAAAATGTGAATGATGAAGATCTGCGACAGTGGACCCTGGAAATTTCACAAGGTACTGGCAGCGAAAATAAGAATTTTTCCGCCTCTCACACCTGGATCAATCGATTTAAAAAAGCACATAAAATTACGAGCAGGAAGATAACAAAATTTGTATCACGCACTCATGTTCACGACGAAACCGAAAAGGATGTGGTTGCAGAGAAATTTCTCGAAAATGCCAAAGAGAGATTTTCACATTACTCGCCGTCTTCTGTGTACAATACAGATCAAAGTGGATTTGAACGCGAAATGCGATCAAAACGGACTTTGTCGTTTGTTGGCGAAAAGCACACGCAGACAGTTGCTCAATCAGTTAGTGCTCTATCACACTCGTACACTATAATGCCAACAATAAGTATGGATGGATCTTTATTGCCTAAATTATTTATTGTGCTGCAGGAACCAAAAGGATTTTTCGGTCCTGTAGTCTCCAAAAGAATGTTTCAAGCCGAAAACCTAATTGTTACAGCTACAAAATCAGGAAAAATGGGAAAGAAATAGTTAAAACAGTGGTTTAAAGAAGCGTTCTTCCCATTTGCAAGTGAAAATTTTGCTCTGCTTTTAGATTCATGTACCACGTACAATGACAAAACTTGTATTGAAGATATTCCTCTAGGCAAGACAATTGAATTGCTCCAGATACCTCCCGGAACCACAGGAAAAATCCAACCACTTGATAAGTTCTTCCGACAGTGGAAAGCTATGTATCGCCGCTTATCAGAAAAAATTGTTTCTCACAAGAGTATAAACGCCAAAGTTTCTGATAGAGACACAATTCTTCAATTGCAATCCTTCATTCATTTTCAATTTTCATCTCCTCGTTTCCGGAACATGATAAAATATTCTCGGTTTGCTACAAGGTACACAACAGAACGTCCTTCTGAATTTGTAGTGCCCGTCAAATATTGCCTTGAAACTAGGAAATGACAATGTGAAGAAGAATGTGACAATGAAGTTTTTATTCGTTGTGCGTGGTGTCAAAAATATTTATGTTTTAAACATTCAGTGGATACCAGTCATTTTTGCTTTTTATTCGTGCCGCACTAAGTTGCAAAAAGAGATTGCTCCTGGCTTTCGCCTTCCCGCCCGCTGGCTCAGTGGCCTGCCTGTTCGGCCGGCCGCTCGACATTCGTAGGGATGTCCAGCGGCGCCGCGAGACTACATTGCTAGGTAAGATTTTAGCTTCAATTTTGGAGCCTTGCAGTGGAAACTGGCAGTTAATATTTTGGATATGGGATTCTGATAGTGCATTGAGTGTGTCATAAAAATTTCGAGGGGTGTTTCGACATGAAGGATCTGTTACTTCCCTTGTAAGGAAGTTTAGATATTTTGTATTTTCGGACTTTGTCCCTTTTGTTTGGACTTTACCCCGCACCTGGGGCAAAAGACCGAACGCTGCATTTGCTTTAATGTTTTTAGACATGAAATATAAAGATTCTCCATTCATGTTTGGACAATTTATTCTTCATACACTAAGCATAGCTGTGTAAAAACCGAATCAATATACCAATTACACGAGTGAAAACTCACTTTTTTTGTTAGAAGTGTAGGGACGTGCCTCACGTTACCCAAAATTTGAAGTGTTCGAATCAGGTGGTAGGCGAATGTTAGGAGAAAGCAAAATTAGTCGCTTAATAAGAATCTCATATCAACCGTAAAACATGGAGGTGGGTACGTTGTGATTTGGGGCTGCGTTGCCGCTAGTGGAGTGGGAGAAATCGCTTTTATTCAATGTACAATGAACAAAATGCAGAATCCGAATATTCTCAAGAACAATTTGCACAGAAAAGCAGAGAAATTGGGTATTAGAAATTGCTTTAAATTTTATCAAGACAACGACCCTAAAGATAAGGCCCACGTTATAAGGGATTGGCTTCTATAGAATTGCCACGAGGAACTCGAAACGCCATCCCAATATCCAGTCTTAATGCCTATTGAGGGTCCTTGGCACGAATAAGAAATTAAGATTTCGAAACACAACATTCTGTCAAAAAAGGAATTAGGAATAAGAATCTTACCATTGCCTTTTGACCATTGCCCATTGACTATTTTTTTACGAATCTGTAGTAGGTCAAAACTGACTTACTTAACGGTGGGAACATATTTTCATGTAATACTGATCTTTATAGTTACAACACATGACACACATTTTAAATCAAATCTGTTCGTTCGTTTACCATTACAAATAAGTTTTCTATAATTCAGAAACGAAAATATCTAGTTTTTGAAATGTTCATCTCTCGCTTTTTAAAATAACAAAATTATTATTATTATTATTATTATTATTATTATTATTATTATTATTATTATTATTATTCATCTTTCAACTATTAATAGTTCACTTGTTGGGAAGGGATTCTGAAATTCAAGAAAGCGTGCGCAGATGATTTCTCCCTCATTCGTCACATACAGTTTTTGACTAAATAAATAAATAAATAAAAAACATTTCTTGTCTTTAGAAAAAATACTCAGACATTTTGTTCGCAACATTGTCAAAAACTGTTTCTTCCTACTCACGTTCCTTTGAAACTTTTCTTCCCAGAATATGTTTTTTATTTATTTATTTATTTATTTTACGTCAAAAAAGTTAAAACTGCGTATGACGTGCTATGGGCAGAAGCGAATTGTGTGCACATTTTCAAAATTCTGTGATCCCTATACTAAGTCATATACTACTTAAATTTTGAATGATGAAAAAAAACTCCCATGTAATAAAATCTATTTTCAAGGATAAATAAGCAATTAATTTGGGGGCTCTTATCCATGTTTTCCATCGGAATAATACTTCCTCTCGCAACAACATGGGAACGATAATTTGAATAATTGTATTTCCCACTGAATTTTAGAAGACGTGCCCAAATAATGAAGTTATATTTAAGCCCAGAAGCAAAACAAGGGGCCATCTCAGCATTTGCTCAATGGGTAAGGGAAACTGGACGAAAAACCTGATAGAGATGGGGGTCATTGACCCAGTAGCTGCGATACAATACTTGTTACATATTGTTTAGAATTATACAGTTCAATGGTAAATAATACATTAAATATCACTGCTAAAATTAATGTAACTTTCCTTGTGGTGCTCAGTATAGTCTCTAATTGTATAGAAACAGTTATGCAGCAGAAACAATTTCACTTTGGATTTAAACTTTTCTATCGAATTTAATCGTTTAATGTCATCTGGCAAAATGTTGCAAAATAATGTACATGTATTTTATGTGAATGTTTTGTAATGAGCTGTTGATACTGTCACCTGATGAATATGATTTCTACGTCGAGTGTTACAGTAATAGACATCAGCATTTTATGAAAATATATTCTCGCCCTTAAGCAAGTCATTTTTGACAAAAACCACTGATTTGTGAATCAACAGACAGTGTAACGGTAAAATTCCTATATTAATGAAGAGAGGCTTAGAAGAATCACGTGGGTGGGATTTAGTTATTATTCATACAATTCTTTATTGTAATCTAAAAGTCTGGGAGCTATAAGATGTATTTCCCCAGAATATTATGCCATATCTCAGACGGGAATGAACATTCGCGAAATATACACAACGAGCAGTATGAAGGCTGACTGAATTTGAAAGAACGCGTAGCATAATGAACTTAATTTTGTATTCAATTCATTTAATGGACTTTCCATTTAAGGTTTGACTGAATTGAGAGATCTAAAAATTTTTTTGCCTTAACATCTGTCAACGGTACACCGTTCATTTTCAATGGAACACAGAATTGTTTCTTTGAAATGGAAACTGCATGAAAACAGTTTTCTTTTCATTTACTATTAATTTGTTATTTCGGAACCAAGTTGAAACATCTGATATTGTACTATTTACGGTTTCTTTATTGCAAAGGATGTTCGTATCATCCGCAAAGAGAACTGTTCTTCCGTGTCGAATCGTCGAGGGCATATCGTTTATGTAAAGTAGGAACATAATAGGGCCTAAAATCGATCCTAGAGGAACTCCACGTGCAATGTGCAAAAAGTCGGAATGGTGCGTACGTTGTGTTCCATCATTCCAGTAAGGTATTTCCACTCTCTGAGATCGTTGTTTAAGGTACGAACATAACCAATCTAGAGCAATACCTCGGATTCCATACGAAGGTAATTTTGAAAGTAAAATGCCGTGATCAATGACGTCAAAAGCTTTCGAGAGATCTAAAAATAATCCAATAGGTGCCTCGTTTTGATCCAATGATGAGGCCACATTTTTAAGAAAAGAAAATATGGCTGTTTCCGTTGATTTTGATTTTCTAAATCCATGTTGGCAATCTGAAAGCGCGTCGTATTTACTGAGAAAGGTTTCCATTCGTACGTAAAAAAGTCTCTCTAATATTTTTGAAAAAACTGATAGAAGAGAAATGGGCCGATAATTTTGAATTTCATTTTTGTTGCCTGTTTTGAAGAGCGGCTTAATTTTAGCTGTTTTGAAAATATCTGGAAACGTTTCGGTGCATAACGATGAATTAAATATGTGAGTTAACGGGTGTATAATGGCATACGCCCAAGTCTTTAACAAAGAATCCGGAAATTCATCGGACGAATATTTATTTTTTAGTTTACCAATTATTTTGATAATTTCATAGGAAGAAGTTTCGGAAACGAACATCGTGTCTAAAATTTTGGGTGAACTGTCTGTTATTGAATTTTGTGGCTGAAGACCCTTAGTGAGATCGGCAGCAATTCTCGAAAAGTATTGGTTAAAAAGACTAGCCACTGTTGCCGGATCGTTCACATTTATATCGTTATATTTTAAAACAACATTCTCTACAAGGTTTCTAGTTGATTTTGTCGTATTTTTTTTATTATTATCATGCGTTTTGATAAGTGGTGGAAGTCGCTGTGTGCCCTATCTGGACTGTAGGATGAATGGTCCTTCTCCTTGAAACCCCATTCTTCTCAACATTCGTGCATTCTGTGCAGTAAGCATAGATTCTGTGTCGTGGAGAAGTAAAACACCAGGAGATTTCACGCAATGCATCCAACTCAAGTACCTCTCGCCACAAAACTGAATGAGATGTACGCTGCAGGTTAAAACATTACAATTTAAAGAAAAGACTATACCGCTCAGAAAGTTTTCCCATTGATGAGCATTATCTTGATCGGAAACTTATGGAACCACCTGCGTAGCAGCATGGTGTTTGTGGTATTACATTTGCACAATGTCACTTTAAGTTCTGTCCCCTAGCCGGTAACATATTGACCGATGCCTCCAAGTTGCATGCAATATGAGCCTTCGGGCCGTAACTGGCGCTACCCAGGTGAGACCTCTGCTTCACATTCCGTTGATCACAAATCAAACCTACAAGGCCCGCGGGCTTCGCTAGTAACTTATAACAAGAACACGATGTGTATGAGGAACCTGCGGGCCATATCAGGTGATAAAATGGGGGAACCTGATGAGTACCATGATGGCTGATTGATTATTTCATTTTTCTGGATGCGTCAATGGCTGTGGTTAATGGTCCCGTAAATGTAGTGCATGTTTCATCCTGGGCTGTGGCGGTGCTCTTCCTTATTGCATGACGAGATCCTTACACGCCGATTTGTTGAGGTTTTCCCTATCTATATATCTCCCGCGAATGGGGTACCTCCCCAGCTCTAAGCTCCCGACTAGTCTCTCGACGTGTGTGGTAAACCATGGTGGTGATGTCGGGCCTTGGGAAATGGGCCTTTTAACATTGGAGGCTTACAAAACTACTTTGTGTACTCGGAATAATATATTTTTGAGGCGATCAGTGATCGTAAATCCTTCTGAAAGCACACTGGTTTTGTATATTCATACAGAAATAGGGGAAAATTTGTGACTTTCGTCCTCACGGACTTCTATACCCTTCCATTTACAATTCGTGTGAGACTTGAAACTGATTCGAGAGTCCAGTATAAAGAATGAATGCATGCATTATAGGAAACTTTAAAGAATCATACATCATAAATAATTAATAATAATATTCAGAATTAAGGAGTTCGTTAAAAATAATTGGAAAAAATCTGTTTTGCAGCTTGTCTGTTTCAAATAAAATCAGTGCCGAATAATGCTTCAAAAACGGTTTGTCGTAACAAATCCACAAGAATAACCGTGAAAATACCACGTACTTCAGGCATGTCAAACTACGTCCGCCCCATATATGGTCTGACTCACTTCTTGTCCGCCTGGCAAACTTACGAGGACCGGCAACTTCTGACTCCACTTTCATTTCCCATTCCAATCCAGAAATGAGCGCAAAAGAGAAATATGCAAAATTTGAAGCGAGGAATGTAAGCGTAAAGCATGTTCACGAAGTGTCGCGAAGAATAGTGGCTTCGTACGAAAATATCTGTGCATAATGTTTTCTATCAGATAATCGAGATTTGAATTATGCTTATAAACTGTATTACTTTCGTTATTACTTTAATTCATGTTTATTTTCTTTTTAATTTCTGCCTTGAAAAAACATTTTTTACCGAAGGGCAAAAATATGTTTGAATTGCGAATTCTTTCCTTGTTTTCGTTTTGTGTTATTAAATCATTCAGTTATTTTTTTAATATAACATTAATATGAAATAAATGAACATCCGTCTAAATTAACAGTTCTCGCTTCCGGAGATTTTAACAGACAGTATTTGCTAAACCTAACCTGAACGAAGGAAGCCTACTTATTTATTTAACGTTAAAACAGTTTAAAAAACAGCGTGACGTACTATGGGGTGACGTGCAATATGTCCATGGTTTCTTGATCTCTGGGATGTCTGTTCCAACTCATATACATATACATATACATATACATATACATATACATATACATATACATATACATATACATATACATATACATATACATATACATATACATATACATATACATATACATATACATATACATATACATATACATATACATATACATATACATATACATATACATATACATATACATATACATATACATATACATATACATATACATATACATATACATATACATATACATATACATATACATAGGAAGTTACATTTATTCTACTCTAAACACGATTACAAAATCAAGTTCCTTGAGATTCAATATGTTTAATTTCACTCTCAATTAACAATTTAAAATCTTACTGGTGTATTATTTCATTTTAATGTATCATTTCTTTGCTTTAATAGATGGAATTTGAATTAATAGCCATTTTGAGGCAATAATTGTTCTCCGAAAGACAGGTGTGTCATGTGCAGGGTATCCAGTGAACTACCGTGACCCCAGAGCCATTTGTACAAACCTTACTTTTAAAATTCGCGCCAGTTGCTCGAAAGGCAGTGCCTGCGAACTCTAGTAAGCTAGTTACCTTGCTCGTAACCTTGATATGCCTAGTTTACGTACGGAAGAAAATGTTAGTTTCACATTTAAATTCAAATTTACTATTAATTCTTAATTTGTTTATTAGTTTCATTCTGTCACATTATATTCATTAGTGTTACAATACATTCTTATCGATTCCACACCATAGTCAGAAAGCATTTCTACAATGAAACATCAGTCTGTCATGAATCTCACATGATTCTTTACGCGAGCTACGCTGCGTCAAGTGGCAACGGTGTTTCCAGTATGCGTTGTACTGCAATCAAATGCCTGTCCGCAATTAAGTCTGATGTCCCTTGCTGGAAAATATTAATTTTTTCTTGCCAAGGACATAATCCGATTCTAGTGTCTCATGTATAATTTACACATAGTGAAATTTTCAAATCTAGAAAGTCCCTGTTTGTGAACTATAAATTCCTCGAGGACCGGTCGATATTTGAACAGTATCCAAAAGTGGAAAACTACGTTGCGAATCTTCTGTTTCACGCTTGTTAGGAAGTGAAATGTTATCCACATGGAAATAGTAACTATATGACTAATACTGAAAGTCCGTTTTTAAAAACTGAAATTCTAACAAAAAATAATTTTTAGATCTGGTGTACGAAAATTATTGATGGTAAGATCAGTGATTCGATACTATGACCAACTTCGCGGAAGCAATGACAGTTTTATTTAACAAATTGAAAACAACAAATGCATAAACTAATTAGTTCTGTTAACACTTTGACCTTTCTTATCAGAAAGAGTCATCCAAAGCGAAGACATCTACAACTGGAAGTCAGAAAGCCAGGGTCAATGACACTGCCACGCCCCCTAGGAGTCGTAAGGGTCAGCTCTGTTCCCATGGTGGCTATTATATAAGCAATTTTACGATGATATCGAACTCGATCAGAAGCAAATTGACGAGAGGCGGAAGCTCAGCTAATTAAGACTTGATAAGGAACTGATAAGCAAAAATGTGGAGTTATCAGCATTGCTTTAAGTAGGTGAAAATATAAATACATACCTACTTTAAAATTAACCAACTCTAAGAATTTGATTTCCTATATAAATCAGCGACCGCGTTATTTTTTTTTCTATAAGTGAAGGAAGGTACGTAGCGTTGGTGGCATGCGCTGGTCCCATTTTTGGCAAACTTTCGGCGAATTTTTTTGCCAGAAAAACTCTTATTTTCTTTTTTGAGAAAACGAGTAGTTTTCGCGTAATTTTTGCTTGAAATTAATGATATTTACAAAATACTTTTCTCAAAAAAAACCGCTTCATTTTTTTTACCGATAGAGTAAATGACACTTAAAACTAGTAGTGCTACAATAGCACATAATTTCTAGCATTATTTCTAACGTTTACAACTTTCAACAATTTACAAAGTTCAACGAAAATGAGACGCGCCATTTTTTAAGCTCTATCCTAAGGAGAAAGTTGTTTAACTTGTTAAAAATTGTGGAGCCGTTTTTGAGAAAAGGTTTCTTGCAAATGTTTTTGATTCTTTTTGTTTGAAAATTGTACATGCCTTATTTTAAAATCTGTCTTTGAACAACAATTTCCATTCAGGGAGAAATATCTATCTTCAATATTGAGGGTGTAAGAAGACGCCAAAAAAATGAACTTTTGCAAATTTCGAAAAATCAGAGATTCCAACGAAACTGAGACTGGCGCCATTTTTTTTTAAGATTTCTTTACAGTCTCCCAGGACAAATTGAATAAAAAATGGAGCCATTTTTGGGAAACCTTTGAAAATGTTGAGGCTTCGTGTAAATTACCCTCAAAAATCAAAATATCCAATTTAAATTTTCAGAACCTTGAATTCGTTTAGATCGGTTATGGAATAACAATTTTGGAGAAAATGGTTTAAACAGTTCAGGTGCTAGCGTTGGCCATAGATAAACAGATGTTTTGCCATCAATAGCCTTTTCAGTAAACATATTTGACCGATTGATTAGTGATTCCGGGCGCATCAACGGCTAAGGTCGTTAGTCCCGTAAGTGTAGTGCATGTTTTCGTCTCGGGAGAAGCTCGAAGCTCCCGATTGGTCCCCCGACAAGTGTAATAGGGTAGTGCATGTGAATGTAATAAAGGGGCGAGGATGGGACAAGGAAGAGGAGACAAAAATCGCGCGCTGTTCGTTGCCCTTTTGTTAGGGCACTGCTCCGGCATTCATTTGGTGGCGATCGGAGAAACCACGGAAAACTGATCAGAGTAGGCGACTGCTAGAATTCTCCTCCAGACAGCGACTGAACGCGGCCTTGCATTGAGATGGCTGTGATGTACCTACTACCTATTGTTTTTCCCTAGTTGCGGATCTGATCTTTTTATGTTCCCTTCCGAGATATGAAAGCAATAGCTGAGGCTTAACTGCTCTCACTATTTTTTCTCCGTTTCTCTTGATACGGTACTCTATTAAATTGAATGGCTGTCTGCAATTCATGCATTTTATCACGAATGCCATCCATCCTTATTGTCTAATTCGCTGTTCAAAGACTGTGTAAATCACAAAAAGTAGTAAGTCCAGCCGGCGGTGCTAGCTGAATTCTTTTACTACGCTCCGTGAAGTCACGAAGGTTAAGCGAATTCGAGACTCGCGGGTTCTTGGTTGGGTGACCGCCCAGGAATCCCGGGATCTAACGTCGTCGAGCCCCTGGCCGATGGGATAAAAGGCACTGACTACAACGTGACGAGACTTGACTTGAGATTATTTTAACGGAGGATTACTCCAGAAATAAAGCACATTAATGGAGGATTACTCCCCAGTGCAAAGCGCTCAACGCCCCTTAAGGGGCTTGGAGACGCGTTGCGTCAAGGTGTAGATGCAACAAATTAAAAAAAAATTATTGCTGTCACATTTTTATCATAACGCCTATACTAGGCAACAAGTAATATGGAATCCGAGGTAATACGTGGACTAAAACCAGTAGCCCAATCAAATTAGACCAAAAATGGTGATCGAGAAAAATTATCCTTATTTTGATAGCTATACTATAAAATGAAAGATGTAGTTTGTTTTTCGATGAAAATAAATTTTCTGTTACACGGGAGAAAATTCCTAGTTTTCAAGTGTTGCTAACCAAGGTAGTTTGTCGGTACATTTTTTTTCACCATTTAACTATGTGTAATTAAATTATGAGTTAGGGATTCTGGAGCTGAAGAAAACAATCGCAGATTGTACTTCTCCTTCATACGTCACATACAGTTTCTTACTCTGTTTTTAACGATAAATAAACAAATTAAATCATCATACCAAATATCATGGAGAGAGAGAGAGAGAGAGCGGAGAATGATGTGTTATTTTCCGGTGCATTTTCTAGGTTTGAGCTTATATCACCGTAAGCATCGATCTGATCAAAAGTAATTCTATATGCAAATTAAAGCAGACGTAATATCCTACATAAAACAGTCCCTTTTTTGTTGTAGCATCAATTCTGCTTAAGATACATAGTGGACAAAATATTGGTATTTTATAAAATCTGCATTTAATGGAGATTCATTATTGCATTCAAAACAAAAGACGTATAATTCTGTTACTTTATGTTCACGACTGACATAGTTCCGAATCAATGGTCCCATTCTCATGAAGTTCATCGGTGAAGGATAATTTGTAGAAGTTCCTTCACAATAGCCCTTGACTAAACTGAATATTATACGGATCTTACGACATTCGTAATCTGGCCCGCAACCACAGGGAGTGTTGTAAAAAATTGTCTAAAATGTTCCAATTCATAAAAATAGCATTCGCTTGAAAACAAGTTTAATGCTTCAGAATGTGACTTGTATTTGGTTAAAGTAGCATTGAACTTGTTTTCAAGTGAATGTCACGTAGAAACAATTTGAACATCTGTGGAACAGATGACTAAGATTATTTGTCTCGTGAGCAAAGATTTTTATATTAAAATGATTTTAAATTTTATGAAAAATAAAAATAGTTTCTTGAATTAAAACATTGTAATATAAAGAACTACCTTGTCGGATACAATGCTAGAAATTTGCACCATAAAATATGGTAGGTACTGGATAGCATTTCAGAAATTTCTCAGACATATGAATGATTAGGTAATTCTTAAACAAAATTGAAACGTTCTTCAGTATTTCTAGACGTGTATGATTTATTTTCAAAAGTCAATTGTGAAAATTGCTCGCAAAACATTCAGAGCCAAATATATAACAAAGTGAAATTAATTAAAGGTTTATTATCATAAAAATGGAAATTTTCTTTTGATCCATTGTAGAATCCAAGGGATGTTTGCGTCATCCAAGTATTTCTCAGTGCTATTTTCCTGCCTCCTATTTGATGTACCATACACTATATAATATGTCACTTACCCTCGTAAAAGTTAAAGAAGAGCTTCGCCTAATTCCAGGGCTGCACTCGTAAGTTTTCCACTACTGGAACATTTTCTGTCTTATAGCTGTCAGCGAAATCCAAAAAGCAATATCGGGACAGCGTTCCGCCTCAAGCGTAACTCTGGTTAATCCTTGAAAGAGTAGTAACGAATGAATGAAGCATGTTACACGCATATTGTAACATTTAATTCCATCTCACTAGATATTATATCACAGTCACTAAAAATCTTAGTGTCGAACGTGCAATTGTTCGCGCCACTTACAGTCTTCTGAAATAGCCACCGAATCAAATAATTGTTTCTCACGTTACCACAATTTTTTCTTTGGTGATAGACCACAAGTCACCTCAACATCCATCGAAGACCAATGGAACTTAGTTCAACAGAAATCAGTCTGCAAAGATTCATCATAAAAAAATAAGTAAAGTTCTTTCCCGTCAGTCACCCTGTTTTCATGTGGCTCAGTCCAGAGCAAACTGGATGTGATGTAGCAAGATTTTCTTATCAATGTGTTTCATGAATTCCTGCGAGAAAAAATGTCTGATTAAAAACATATAAAAAGCAATGCAAGTTAGTTCCGAACATGATTCAGCTAGATTTGTGGAACGTCATGCTGTTTCACAAATCCGTACGAGAAAAGTTTCATGCACGGTCGCTCCAAAACAGTTCGCGGAGGAAAGCAAATTCATAATTAATTATATACAAATTATAAATTGATTTGTTGACTTATATATGACTGCTGTTATCATTAGTAATCTCTTTCGTAAATAAATGTGATTTATATTTAATAATTTCCAAAAATATAATTAATTTAATTGGAAACATTTTCCATGGTCTATTGCAAATATCCAAGACTGGAGATTGTGAAAAGAGCTGTATCATGAATCTCTATTTAACGTAAACCTTTTTTCTGTTATTTTCATAACTTTAGCTTCTATTATAAATATTACCTTGCTGGCGTAGAGAGTATTTCTAGCGGTAAAATGGTTTATTGTTCGATCCCCTGGTGTGAATAGGTACCACTGATGTAAATTACTGTACGTTTTGATTCAGTTGGGCCCAAAATTTGCGACAATGCTAAGAACGATACGCCAAAGCCCCTTTTATGTTAAATCTTGCGTTCATTTACAATTTCCAACAAACTTTAATTGATGGCAAAGTAATACTATAACTTATAATTTCAATATTAAATACAATTACCCTTTTCTACAATTACTCTACATAATCAAAACACAAAGAAATGTAGTACATAAATTACTTAAAGATAATTCCCTACACCAATATTTTCGTAATCATCTCGATTTGCAATACGAGACGCAACCGCTTCTGAGTTGCCGAGTTCTGCTTCTGAGTAGCTAAATAATCTTCTTTGTTGTGCAATGATTACAAAATGTTGATTTTAAATGTTGGCTATAACATATCTGCTGTGCATTTTGCGGAGAATATTTTCTTGCGCGATAGAATAATGTTGTGAGTACGCAGTTATAATTTCTTGAGTTTTTTAAACATCCTAACGATGAACACGAATATGAAAGAAAAAAGGTCAATTTGTAATTTAATATTAGATTTTTATAGAAACAATTTAATCTGAAAATAATTAAATGTCATCTTCATTAATATTTGTTTGTAATCAAAGGGATCTTGATAACATCGATCGGTCACTGGTTCATATTAAGCTATTGACCCAATCCCTTCATTTTCTTGAACTTCAAAATTTCATCGACTTCAAAGGATCGATACCGACTCCGTTGAGAACTCGAGGAAGCTGTTCTACATCCTTTACGGTATTTGTTGGGTATATAGAATATCCCAAAATCGTTGTTTGTTCCAAAGCCGAATACTGCTGCAAGATTTCAATGTGGGCACATTTACCGCGTTTCTATTTTGATCTGAAGTTTTGACGCAGTGACTGGCAGTCGAGCGTCTTCAGACGTCACACTGTGTCCTTAGTTTCGCCTGCTGCATATTCCAGGTAGTTCCGTAGAAGCGCCCGCTGACACCGATCACCCTAAGAGCCGAGATTTTGCCTCCTTGGACAGTTCCAGTTCAAATACCCTATAACGCCTATAGGAATTGGTATGTTGAAAATGCAGAGCTTAATGAACTTATATTTCGCTTGATTTCATGACGCATGTTAATGCTCACTGTTCTGGCTTACACTATGGAATGACTAGCAGAATTTCTATTTACAAGGACTGTGACGAATGTTTTGATGATTTGGCATCTTTCTTTATCGTTCTTCAAAAACACTTCTATGGTTTTAACATATTTCACGACGTTTTGAGATGTAATATTTGTACAACATTCTGGTCTTTTTCAGATTTCATTTGATTTTTTTTTTCCCCTTTTCAGATTGATATTTTTCTTTGTGTGTTTTTATTTCATTGTTCATTTTTTACCTATGTAATTGAATATATTTTAATGTTCTCTTTCTTTCAATTCTTTTATTTCTTCTTTTGGTGACTTGTTATCAGTAGAACACTCCAGAAATATTTATTGGAAGTTCGATTAAGTTTTCTTTTCGGGCTGTGTTCGATTAAGTTTTCTTTTTGTGGTGAGAGAAATTTTCATTTATAGACAATAAAAGTACAATAAATGTATTCAGTTGTTTAAAGATTGCTCATATTGCATTGTGTGTTGTTGAACATTGTATTTCGAAGTACAAAAGGCTTCTAGCTGATAATCGTCCACCCTTTCTTTTTTAAAACTTGTTTCTGTATACATAGTAAATTACTTCCTCTAAAACATTGTGCAGTCAGAAACTACGTTTTTTGTGTCCTTGATCCCGAAACTAATGGTGTTACAACAACACAAACTGTTTCCCATTAGTTCTATCATTTGAAATTTTGAAAAATTCTGAGCACACAACGAAAATGGGACTGCCATTTTTTACCCTTTATTTTAAATATCCTTTGCCCTATCCATGGAAAAAATTTAAAGAAAAAAACTAAAGCCATCTTTTGAGAATTATTTTTTATACATTGCATTAACATCACCAGAAAATACGCGAAAACTACTCGTTTTTTTCAAGATGACCAGTTTTAAGGATCTAAATTTTTTGGAACAGATTTGAAAAAATACCTCTACATCAATATTGTACTACTTTTGCAATTTTTGAAAATACAAAGTGTTCATCGAAAATGGGGCTAGCACAAATTTTTTTAATGTTCTTTCATACATTCGAGGCGAAAATTTAAAGAAAAAATTGGACACTTTTTTGAGGGAAAAAAGGTTAAAAATTGTCTCTACTTCACGCAAAATTACGCGAAAACTATTCATATATTATAATTATAGAAAATTATACATAGCATTATTTCAATAGTTCTTTGAACCATAGATTTTATTTACAAAAAATCTTAATCTTCATTATTGTAATTTTTTTTATTGTAGTTGTAGGAAGACATCGAAAAAATTTTGAACTTGTGCGATTTCATCCAAAATGAGACCTGCGCCATTTTTAAGCGTCCTTAACGCTATCTGAGATTTAAGTTAAGTCAAAGAATCTGAGCTGTTTTTGAGACAATTTTGAAAAAGTTGAGGCTTCATTTAACGTCCCTTCAAAAATCAAAATATTCGTTTCAAACTCGGAGGGCCTCAAGTTCTAGCAGAATCAATCGAGGAAATTTTAATTGTCAAAAACAAAAATAAAAGAAAAAATATCAGTTTTGGAGAAAATTGTCTGAATAATTTAGGCGCTAGCGTTGACCACAGACGGGACAGACAGACGGACGGAGGTCAGACAGAATTTTACTGTCAATCGATTTTAGTTTCTCGCCTTACTACGTATGTAATGAAAAGAATGAAATTGTAATCGAGTGGCGGAAATAGGAGATTTTTTGACAGGAACACCCTCATTACTTGTCTGACGTCGTGACGCACTGAACATAACATTTCAGTTAGTACGCGTTCTATGCGAATAGGTGGAATAGTACAATCAAATATTTGCATTTTTCAGTCAAAATCGAAACTGTTTCTGTGTTTTTGAAGATTTCAGAGCTGCTGGGTATTTAACGTAACCATAGACACCATTCACGCGGTCGGAGGCTGCATATTTCTTTCCATTTCCGCGGGTATTGGAAAGAAATAATACAAGATTGATGGTTATATATTTCTTTTTCAATTTCTGATATCTAATGAAACCATAAGCACCTCCTACATGACTGGAAACTCAATAGTTTTCTTACATCCTCTTAGGTGGCTCAGGGCATCAACTGATGTTACTGCAGTAACCCTACCCTGACCGGGAGGTCCTAGGGTTTGGGTCCTGACGGTGGCCGGATTGTCGACACTGGCTACTGAGTTAAGTCGAATTGAGCCGCGGTTTGGACGAGAATTCTGGCGGCTAACTGTTAGTTTTCTGAGGTTTCTCCGAACAACACCAGGCGAATGCCGGGGCGATACCCTATCAAACGGGCCACGGACCGCACCCGATCTTTCCTTCCTTTTCCTTGTCCAAACCTCACCCCTTACACGCACTACACTATCACATACGCCGGGAAACCAGGCAGGGAGCTTAGAACTTGTCCCGGCTGGGGCGGTGCCCCGCTGGTGGGAGATACAAGATTGGAGAAAACCTGCGCAATTATCGAGTAGATCGGTGTGGGATCTCGCCATCTAGCGGGGGAAGATCACCGCAATAAAAACATGCCCCTCAAATGACCATTGCAGTTGACACGCTCAGAATCACGTCATCATACATCAACTGCTATGGTCATTAGTCCCATTGGTGTAGGGCATATTTTATCCCCGAGAGGTGAGATTTGGCGCCGCCTACACATCGACTTGCAGGGGATTTCCCTCCTCCCGGTATCTCCCTCAGCATGCCCCAACTCAGCCAGGATGAGCTCGAAGCTCCCAACTGGTATGTTAGTGTAGTGCGTGTAAGTGTGTGAGTAGAGAGAATAGGACAAAGATAATACATACGAGAGAGCTGAATTGAAAGTTAATAATATAGATATTGTTAGATTTAAAGTAACAATTAATAATGCCTACATCAACAAAATATGAAAACAATTTTTTTCACATTGTGTCACATTTAATTTCATGGTAATTTAATTATTTTCATGACAATATACCAAAATTCATATGTGGCTTTCCTATCAAATATAGCACATCATATACTATATTTTTACAAATATCAATGGGGGAAAAATGTGAATTATTGTATCACATTTACCAATCCACATGGTTCTCCTCTGAGCAAACGTTTAATAATTTCATCAGTTATAAGGCCTATACATTTTTCACAATCTCTAACAATAAGAGTGAATTTTCAGGAAATTTAGAAAATAAATAAAATGGGGTATTAGTTAAAAACATGAAATGATATATCACATGTCAGAAATAGTTTAAAAAGTTAAAAATTGGTAAATATAAGTTTGCTATTCTTCTTTAATTAGTAATTTAATTTTTACATTAGCAGAATGTGTATGACATTTCTTTTCTTTAAAACATGATAGTGTGACTTAGATATCTACGTTAGGTAGATCTGTAGATCAATTTATAGACTGCTTTGGGAAACTTGTTCCTCATTCTTCATCTTCTAGAACTGCCTGCACCATTGAAAGCTATTGTTTTGATAACTTGCTGTGCCAGTATTTTAGTCAGGGTTTACCAACTTTCCTAGCTAGCTGTGCATCAAACAGACAATATTTTTTGGTATTTTGTCGTACTTTCCTGTTTGTTCACAGTTATCAATTTGCACATATGTTTCAGTTCTCTCACTTTCTACAAGAAAATGAGGATTGAATATTACCTGCACATTATACATATATTTACTCAAACTTGTTCATGTAGATCTTCAATTAAATTCTTCTAATGCAATGAAAAAACCATATTTTTCTTCAATGAAATTGGATTATATCATAAATTACAATGTAACTTGAAAATAGTCGCTCATTATTGACGATGTCATTTGTTATTTGCTGTAAATGTTGAGCTTTATTTCAGTGTTTCATAATTTGGTTCTTATAAATTCTACTAACCTATATTATAACATTCTTTTGTTAAATTATATTTTCATTGAATTGTGGTCAAGCAATTCAATTATTTGTACATCTTAAAGCTTTAATAATATGCATGAGCACAGTTTTAGCTCAACAATGGATTTATGTTCAGTTCCCAAGTGTTCCATTTATACTTTTTGATTACTACCGTTTAATGGAATCACCATGGTTAAAGCCATCCAGCCTTTCATTTAATTTTACTTATGGAACAGATCCTCTAACTAATCAAATCTTAACTACATTATTAAGGCATTAATTTACTTATAAGTGCACATTTTTTATGGACTTGAGGATGATTTTAACATCCTTTAAATATTTCATCATTATTTATATTTTTTTTTAATCATAAGCTGTGAGTAAATTTTATTTCTTGAATTGAGAGTGACAACAACAGCACTTCCCCACTGCCTCCTTCCACAGAGATGCCATTATCATTGTATTTAATTGAATTAATAGTTATTTATGTACCAAGGATGCTATAAGGGTTCTAAAGATGAAGCAGCAACAAAAAGCCCAAGTGCTTTTGGCCCATTAGTGGATCCTTGGAGGGAGGGGGCATGGCCCCCCTCAAAAGGTCTAAAGTCATTGTTTATATTCCTTCTTCTTAAAAATTGATTTAAATATTTATGTATGTTCAAATTATGTAATTATTTAAACAATAATAATTGTATAGTATCATATCTATGGTACATAAATAATACACACTATAATAACAAATATGTTAATTATTTAACAAAAATCTACGATGACCCCCCTCCCCCAAATGATTGTCTAGATCTGCCCCGGCTTTGGTCCAATACATTTTCTGTAAGTATCTATTACTTAATCTCTTTATTGGCCATATAATATTAAATTGGTGATCATGAAACTCTCACTCCATTGTATCTCTTTGCAAATTTATTGTATTATACTCTTTGCAGCAATTACTTTTTCTTTTGGTTAAAAGTACTGCACAATTTATTATGTTCACAATGTGATGATAAATGTAATAAAAGTACTAGATACTCTTTTGTTATATAAGATGGAAGTAAATAATAACTTGCCTCTACCTATTCTTCTAAAAAAGAAAAACAAAAAATGAACATGTGGAAATAAATTTATACGAACGCGGTAAGTAAAAACCATTCTCTCCCCTCAGCCGTGGTGCGATCGTAAGAGATAGCACGTAACAAAAAGCCGCACAAAGGAGTTATCTTTATGGTTATACATCTGTAAAGTGGAATTTATTTTTCGATGAGATACCTACAATTACACATTCTTTTAAACTATTTATTACCTTAACTGTATATAATGATACCAAATTTTTTATTGCCCGTACATAATTTGTTTGAACGTGATTTGATTTCCGTGGTTTTCCCTATTTTATGATCGATAATAATATGCCTCATTTGTAAAGTCGTTTAGATTATGCACTCACGTCGTTCGCGAGGAACATTATTCAGCGTTTTCTCGGGTTATTTGTAGAACTCCTGGGAGAGTGCAAGGTAAACTTGAGTAGTTATTTTTGTTTGATCATCGATAAAATCAGTAAATGCTCTTACACGCAAACACAATAATCGTCCCCGAATATAGTATTTGATTTTTTCTGGTGCTATGAGTAATGTTCTTTATCGTCTAACTTCCATTCATTGCGAGACAATTTTATGAAACTGTTGCGAATTGACATGCGAGCATAGTGAGAAACGCGGGGCAAGGTCGCGCAAGTTCTGATTTGTCATGTGATGTGTCTCCACGATAAGTACGGCATTTCTCCGTTGATAACTAATAAAAAATGCATAAAGTCGAATGTACACTTCCTTCAGATTCATCGAAAAATTTCCATAACTCGTGTATTATTTAATAAATTAAAAGAGGAAAGTTCTAGCATGTTATGAATAAATAAATTCTTTAAATAAATATTGTTTTTTCTAGGAAGTGATGTAACCGCCCTTCCGTGAAGCGGTTTTTATAAAAGGCACTTCATGCACTACACTGTCCCGTCTCAGTGAAAATAATACTTCTTAAATAACTTGCGCTTTAATATCCCCTTTCGTGGTAGATACTGCTGTTAACATTTATCCTTTTGCATATATGGAAGCGGTGAAATGAAGTTCTCTAAGTAATTAACGCTTTCTATGTAATAAACAAAACTCGTCTTGGAATACATAGGTGGTGGGGCGTTGTCGAAGGGTGTGCACAGTGCCTGTGTGGAACGTGCGGGCGGGAACCTCCAGGGTGAAGGGTCGAGCTTGTGCCTGTCTTGGGAGCTCACTGGACGCAGACAGACGCCGACCTGTTGTTTTGGTCAACGCGCATCATTACCTCCGTGAACAGCCTGGAAAAAACCTCGAGCTAATTTTGTCCACGGCGTGCGTGACTGATCTCACGACTGTAGAGGTAAGATTTTAATCCTAAATATAAGTATTAATCATTTTTCGCCCTCACGTGCAATGTTGCATTATGTAAAATATGACACGTGGAACATACTGATACAGATGTGTTATTACGCATGGTATCTAAGTTGCGCAGACCATTAGCAACGGCTGCGGCGCACTGTGTGATGTTACAATCGTGTATCCCCACCCCCTCTCGGAGAAAAACCCTGTGACCTTATGACTTGCTGTTTCAAAAGCATGCAGTAACTTTGTTGTATAAACGGCGCAAACTATTCACCGAGCAGACCATTGCTTCGGTAGGACCAGGAAAGGTCCGTTGCGAGCAGGATAAAAACTTGTATTATTTCTAAAGTTAGTGGCGTACAAGTTGAAAGTTCTTAGCATACTCGAATATTAAAATATGTTACACTCGCTATGGAATAAATATACTTTATTTTGAGATTAATTAATTATATTTAATAAATATTAAATTTAATTAATAAATCTTAAAAACTTAACTTAAACTCATTTTATACACTTTACAATCAAAATTAAATGTTTCAGTAGTCAGTGTGATATTTTGAAGGATACTATTTATTATAATAGACATTATACAATCCTATTTATAGAGCGATTTATTTGTGATTGTAGTAATAATGTTACAGATGGCTCCTTCGCCTACTACTGTTCCTCCAGCACCAGTGAAGCCAAGTGCTTCAAGTGAGAAGGCTGAATTTATTCGTCCAGACCTGCCAAGTCGCTGCACTTGGCACCTTGGGGCGGACAAGAAAAATAGTCCTCATTTTGAGCAACAAGTGTAAGCAAATAAGAATGTAACATGTGTAAATTTTAATTTTATTTTTGTGGAAGTAATTTGCAAAACTTAATTTCTGTTTGTAGTGTACCAAAAGAAAAAATTTTGCCAAATGTGTTGGATGCAATTGGCCACACACCGATGATAAGATTAAATAGAATTCCAGCTGCATATGGAGTTAAATGTGAAATGTGTGAGTAATTTGAGAATATTATACCTAATACGAAATAAAGTATTGCTTGTCAGCAGTAATGATTTAAATAAATTTAATGTTTTAGTGGCTAAATGTGAGTTTCTCAATCCGGGAGGCAGTGTAAAGGATAGAATTGCATATCGTATGGTAGAAGATGCTGAACGTAAAGGTCTCCTGAAACCTGGTTGTACTCTTATAGAGCCTTCATCTGGAAATACAGGTTTGTTTTTGTATCCAGACTCTTTAATATCTAATAAGCATTTCAGATCTAAGAGTATGAAGTAGCTTGCTTGTTTCTCTTGTAGGCATTGGTCTTGCAATGGCAGCAGCTGTCAAAGGCTATCATTGCATAATAGTAATGCCAGAGAAGATGTCAAATGAGAAAGTCGATGTACTTAGAGCTCTTGGTGCTGAAATTATTCGTACTCCAACTTCTGCCGCATTTGATTCTCCAGAAGGTTTAATATCAGTTTCTCAGAGACTCAACCGAGAGATACCAAATTCGATAATTTTAGATCAAGTATGTAAAATGTGATTTATTTTAACATCCTATTATTTTATATTTACTCATATTTGTGTTTGTTAACTTTGTTTTCTGATATTTGAATGATTTTCTTACAGTACAGAAATGCTAGTAATCCAATTGCACATTATGATCTTACTGCTGAGGAAATTATTGACCAGTGTGATGGCAAAATAGATATGATTGTTTGTGGAGCTGGAACTGGGGGCACCATTTCTGGGATTGGTCGCAAGATCAAAGAAAAATGCCCAAATTGTAAGGTAGTTGGTGTAGATCCTCTTGGTTCAATTCTTGCACTACCTGAAGATTTGAATAAAACAGATGTTTCATTTTATGAGGTTGAAGGAATTGGATATGACTTCATTCCAACTGTCTTAGGTAAGTATTGACATGCTCGTAACTTAAATTAGACTATTTGCTTGTATTGTAAGTAGTAATGTGAATTTTATTATTTTCTTTTTAGATAGAACTGTTGTTGATGAATGGCAAAAGTCTGGAGACAAGGACTCCTTGATAATGGCCAGAAGATTAATAAAAGATGAGGGTTTACTCTGTGGTAAGATATCATGTATTGTATTTGATGTAGGGATTTTCTTGTTAATGATTTCTTTTTATCTGTATAATCTTTCATCAAACTGCAACAAAGTTTTGCATGATCTAGGCGTATTAATTATTTTGATCATCTTTACTATTTATCCTGTAATTTGAATTAACATTTGTGTGAATATCTCATTCGAGTTGCTGAATCTTGCAAATTTGAAGGATCCAGGAAAATAAAATTCATGTTTAAGATTGATATTTGGATATTTAACTTAAAAGTAATTTTTTTGAAATTATTACTACTATGAAGGAAAAATCTGTTGTTAGTTATTAGATTATATGTAGTAATAGTCACAAACAATACAAAATAATTATAGCAATAGAAATAATTAAGTAAATTTATTTTAAACACAAAAAACTTTAAATGATAATATTCAGCATTGTTGAGAGGTGATATTTTATTGGGTCCTCTCGATACCTTTAGGTGAAAGTGAAAATAAAAACATAACAAGCATTACCTGTTGTAGTTGACCAGTGTTGTACAAATAGGTATAAAAACAAAATTCTTCAACCATTGTTGTTAAATACTGTTATGAAGGTCATTTTGAACTCGAGGCTGAACTATTTGTGAAAACCAATTAAATTTAACCTGAAGAGTATTTTTTCTCCAGAGGCCATGTTATATATTGCACAAAATAAAGAAATCACAAAAAGAAACTATACTACCTTTCAATTTTAAATTTTAGGAGTCGGAAAATAGGAGGGAAAAAAGGTAGATTGTAGAGCAAGCAACATATTTTTAAAAGATTTTCGAACATATTTACAGAAAGAGTTTTCTTGTTCTTCAATTTGTTGGGATATTCGATGTCTATTGTCTCATAATTAACGAGATAGAAATTCATTTCCTATTGAAAGAAAAAATTGAAACAATATTAATAAAACATCAAGACAGAAATGTTTGCTTTTAATGATATACAAATATTAGTCAAAGAACGAAATGTGCCAAAAATGTTGATTGAGTCAAAAACTATGGTTTTGATTCCTTTTTATAAATTACTAAAAACCTGTGTATATTGATATTAAAATATAATCAAACCTTCAATTTTTTGAGCAGCAATCATGACGAAGTTCAACAGTTGATCTTGGACATAAACATTTTTCCTTCCAATGATTAATCACAGAAATGTTAGAAAGAACTGATTGTTATTTTATTTTAATGTAGAGTAAAAACAAGTTTAATTTTTAAGAGAAGATTTTTATAAAGACATTTTTGTGATATACCTTCTATTCAAAAATTTTGTGTTCAGTATGTAATAAAACTTTAAATTTTTGGGTAGATTGTTTCCAAATTGATATTTGCATATCATTTTTGACAAGTTTTAGAACTGATGCGTTAATCCCATTGTGGTCTTTTACATACAAGGTTACATTAGAATGGGAACAAAGTGGAAAGTTTTAAGTACTGCAAATTTTCATGTAGAAAAAATTAATTTGGAATTATCATAGGCAGAAGGAATACCTAACTTGGTGAATAATGTAATGTGAAGGATAAATGACAATTCGTCATTCTTATTTCAACATGTATGCTTGCAATCTGTTCAGATGTTGTGTAGAATACTAACAGCATTACTGCTTTTAAAGGTGGAAGCAGTGGCTCTGCGATGGCTGCAGCTGTAAAGGCAGCAGCAAGTTTGAAGGAAGGGCAGAGATGTGTTGTTCTTTTACCTGATGGCATTAGGAATTATATGACCAAATTTGTGTCTGACCAGTGGATGCAGGCCCGTGATTTTATTGAAGAAACTGGATCACAAAACCACTGGTGAGAATTTACAAATATTTTAATCATTTCTAGTTCTGCCTAAGGCATGTTTCCATTTGATCTGTAATGGGCATACGATTTTGACAACAAAACATTGATGTTCAAAATTAAAACGTCAACATTAATTATACACTCCTCCAAAATCATAGATTTAAAAAAAAGTGGTTTAGTAATTTTTGTTAGTACAGGGAAGAATTTAATTTGACATTGATTGTGTTTATAAATTTATAATTAAGCTAACAAAGCAAATTGAAAAATAACAACAGTGGATGAAACTGAGCCTGAAAGCCTTAGTACTCAGGGACATCTCGAGGTATCAGAACTTCTTCAGTTTGTCATAGAAAGATGTGTGAAGATTGGAAGAGGTCCTACACCTACTGCACCAGCATTTACTGATTCTCTGCATGCAAAAAAATTAGGGAACATGGAGGAAATACCAGGGCATAGGGGTTATGTCTCAGGAGAGAGAGAGAGTGATTGATGAAGATAGAATATATAGCATTTGCTTTGTTAGAGTACATGATGTGACAATGGTATCATCAGTTATTATCTCATGTTTTAACTTTTACAAATTGTGATCTTGGAACTTTTTCATTCTTAAACAAAATATTAAGCACAAAACCTCTATTAAAAAACAACAAAACATTGACTAATCATTTGATTTTTCAAACATCAATGTTTTGAAATACTTGCAGTATTAAGTGCTTATGTACCGGTATTTAAACATGTATACATGAATTGGATTGACAGTTCAGAGTTTGTTTTGTATCAAATGTGGCTCAAATGAAAAATTGGGTAAAATTGCTAATGTTTTTCTGTGTTTTCTTTAGCTTGCGTAATGACAAATCAGCCACCGACAAATCTAGTATGGACAAGATCAAATAAGAAGATAAAATCTGAATTCAGAGAAGCAATTGAAGACTGAAACTGCTATGTGCTCTACTTTCTATATCGCAGCCAATAACAGATATGATAATCACATGTACAGTTGTAGTATTGAATCATCATCATTGTTTTGTTAATTTTTATTACCATTTGTTTTTAATCATTTGTGTAAGTTTTGTTTTGATGTAAATTTCAGAGAATCATTAACAGCATTTGTTCTAAAAATTTCAAAAATTAATTAGAACATCATTTTATAAGAGTATTTAACTAAAATGTTTACAAAATGTTTTCTTATGGTTTTAGGCCATTTTCACATAAAAAAGGAAAGAGATTTCTTCTATTTCTATCAGCACTCGCAACGTATAATTTTGAGTTTTCTTTGAGCCTGAACTCTTTGACTCATTTAGGGAATATACGTATGTAATAGGTACTTTTATGTCTCAGGTTCATCTGTACTAATCCATGCTTGGATATAAGTTTCCTTTCTGCTTGTCATTTTAAAATGCATTTATCAATTTATGTCACCTATTGATGAAGGTGTATACAATAATTGTGGATGTAACTGTATATTGCAACCACAACAATAGTAGCTTCTTGTTATTGATAATGCTAGTTTTATATTAAAATGTGATTCTTCATTTCTAACGTAACATTTTGGATAGTTTACATTTTTTTAAGATTATAGTGTAATGAACATAGTCTGCTCTGTGTGAGCAAACTTTTGTATTCCCATTTTTCACTCCTATTGACTTACCTCTGTTATTAAGTTATAAACCTTTGAATATAGAATGTTACTAGATTTGAGTCAATTTGCAAAAGTATATCGTAAATGTATTTTTAGTTGGTTGAAACTTTTTTGAATGGTTATCAGTGGAGATGATTAGTAAGATACAGTAATATTTGTAATTTAAGTTCATGTAATGTGTGTTCGTTGCTCAGTGAAGTATTTTGTAGCAAGTTTTCTGCTTATTGTATGTAATGTTGTTTCACATTCGAGTTAGGCTCTCCAAGACTTGATGTACTTAATTATACATTTGATTTTGCTCTCAAGATCAATCATACTAGTACTAGTGCTGATAATATTGCAGTTTTGCAGATTTTGAATAAAAAATGAATAAGAATTTTCTTTTTATTCTAATATTATTCAACTTGGTTAATGTGAACAAAACCCAATTTTCCTTGCATCCTGCAAAAATATCCTTTACATCAGAATTCACAAACAAAATCGTACATCACACCATATACCCGATCACATAAAATGTGATGACAAGGAAGTCCAGGAGCAGGCCCTAAAGGCAATATTGAAATAGAAATTTACTTAGAAATTTTTGGTACTGTGGCAAAACAAAATCTATCTCGGAGTGTAGAAATACCTTACTGGAATGATGGAACATTTTGTACACACCTTTCCAACTCTGCCAATTGCACATGGAGTTCCTCAAGGATCGATTTTAGGCCCTATTCTGTTCTTACTTTACGTAAACAATATGCCCTCGACGATTCGAAATGGAGAACAGTTCTCTTTGCGGATGATACGAACATCCTTTGCAATAAAGAAACCGTAAATAGTACAATATCAGATGTTTCAAATTGGTTCCGAAATAAATTAATAGTAAATGAAAAGAACGGTTTTCATGCAGTTTTCCATTTCAAATAAACAATTCTGTGCTCCATTAAAAATGAACAGTGTACCATTGACTGATGTTAAAACAACAAAAATTTTAGGTCTCTCAATTCAGTCAAACCTTAAATGGAACATCCATTTAAATGAATTGAACACAAAATTAAGTTCATTATGCTACGCATTCAGAATTCTTTCAAATTCAGTCAGCCTTTATACTGCTCGTGTATATTTCGTGAATGTTCATTCCCGCCTCAGATATGGCATAATATTCTGGGGAAATACATCTTATAACTCCCAGACTTTTAGATTACAAAAAAAATTGTACGAATAACAACCAAATCCCGCCCACGTGATTCTTCTAAGCCTCTCTTCATTAATCTAGGAATTTTCCCATTATCTTGTCTGTTGATATACGAATCAGTGGTTTTGGTCAAAAATGACTTGCTTAAGGGCGGGAATATATTTTCAGAAAATGCCGATGTCTATTACAATAACTAGACATCGGATGTTTAGGCACCAAAAAATCGTCTTTTAGGCGCCTAAAAAGACACTGAAAAAGTCAAGAATAAGGAGAAAAAAGGCACTGTCATAAGTTACATACACAATAAAATGGAAAAATTGTAATTTTTATCTATATTGTTTTGTAAACTTAAATGCACAAAACCAGTTCGTATATTTTAATGTAAAACTAGATTTACATATTTACAACTCTTCTACATTTTAATCTTAATAGTTTCCATTAACCAGTAATATTTAACCAGTTACTTTTCAAGGATCACAATTTCAAATTTGCGACGACTAGGAGACAAAATCAGTTTGAATGCGGAGAAGGATATCTGAACGATGTGATTGGCATATATTTTAGCAGTCCAACACTAGCAAAACTGAAACTTCCTGGGAATTTATATTTATTTCCATTTAAAATTTCGGTTCCCTCGGTGTATTGTCAATCGTCCATGTTCTCAGATCATGGCTGGTATTTATGAAATAGGGAAATGGAGTCGGTATACTTCTCTTAATTTTAAATTTCAAGACGTGAATTGAAGGTTTCGTAATGAATGGTCACGTTGGACCATCGCCGATTTTTCGATATCTTAGCATTGTATATAAATATAATAAATAAAAAGCAAAAAAAGTCCTAAAAAGGTATTTATGCAAAAAATAGGCATTTATGCTAAAATAAGCATTATAATACTTCGTCATATGTCATCATTTGAATGACATATATTATCAGCCTTTAAATAAGTTCTCTAGAAAAAAATACGCATTTCCCTAAACATCCGATGTCTAACTATAACACTCGACGTAGAAATCATATTTATCAGGTGACAGTATCAACGGCTAATTACAAAAAATTCACATACAATGCATGTACATTATTTTACAACACTTTGACAGATGACATTGAACGATTGAATTCGATAGAAAAGATTAAATCCAAAGTGAAATCGTTTCTGCTGCATAACTGTTTCTTTTCTATTAGAGACGATACTGAGCATCACAAGGGAAGTAACATTAAATTTAACAGTGATATTTAATGTATTATTTACCATTTGGACTGTATAATTCTAAACAATATGTAACAAGTATTGTATCGCAGCTTCAGGGTCAATAACTCCATCAGCTTTTTCCCAAATCAGTTTTTTCGTCCAGTTTCCCTGGTCCATTGAGCAAATGATGAGATGGCCCCTTGTTTTGCTTCAGGACATAAATGTAGCTTCATTATCTGTGCACGACTTCTACAATTCAGTGGGAAATATAGTTATTCAAATTATCGTTTCCATGTTGCAACAGGAAGTATTATTCCTTGACGAAGGACATCATGGATAAGAGCCCAAAATTTATTGCTTATTTATCCTTGAAAATAGATTTTATTCCATAGCGTTTTTTTTTTAAATTCAAAATTCAAGTAGTATATTACATAGTGTAGGGATCAAAGAATTTTGAAAACGTGCTCGGAATTCACTTCTCCCCATAGTACGTCATACAGAGTTTTAACTGTTTTTTGACGTAAAAATAAATAAAAAATAAAAATTTGGCATAAAATGGATGCTTCACAGGTGGTACAAAATCCATGAAAGTTATTAAATCTCTTCTTTCCTCCACTTAATGTATGTCCATTGGGATACAATAAATCAAGAAAAGTTTCTTTCGATTCACATTTTCAACATTTACTTCGCTAAAAGCATCGTCTTCAATGTTTGAATATTTAACTCGTGAGTAAACTAAAGCGAATATTAATTTCAGTCCTATACTTTTAATATTTTCAGTTCAATAAGCATACTCTCTGGATACTTTTAATAAGACGAAATTTTGATGTGCGTCATAAATCCGTAGGATATTGCGTAGGAAATTACTCTCGGCATCATCAGGAGTCTCTCAAACGTCAAGCACAAGGAACTTTGTTACAACCATGGTGGAAATAATTATTTCCACCATGGTTACAACGTATTCTTCTGTCGCTCAAGTGATTCGTTAAGATCGATTCACATAGATGGTATTCACAATAATTCAGATTTTTCGTAAATATATTTAATTGTGTAATTCATAATATTTTACATATATAATTTGGCAGTAATTAGTATCGCCAAAAAAGGGTTTTTAAAATAATATATTGTTATTACACAAAAATGTTGTTCGTTAAGTATTTAAAAAAAGTATTAAACACTTATTTTTTCAAGAGTACATTACCGATACATTCGAAATAAAAACCGAAAGCACCTATTATACCCAAATCAATATTTTGACTTTAAAACACTAATAGAGGTTAAACTTTCTCTAATGCTGGATAATACGTCACGAACTTATTGAAGTTATTTTGAAACGTTTATATGTTAAAAATGAAAAGTTGTGAAAAAATAGATTGAGTTTCTTTATCCGTCGGGTGCAAACAACCGAATAAATATGCGCGGTTTGCGGGAATCTATAGTCTCGATTGGGCTTTGATTTCTATTTAGACGAACTCTACATTTGTTCTAACCTTCGTAATGCAATGTTTCCACCCTTTTCTTGCATTTTTGAAATGTTTTTACGCTTTTTAATGGAGTTTTCAAGGAGAAGGAAGCTTGAAAAAAATTCTGAAAATATCATAGAGATTCTCTGAAATGTTTAAAGAATAATGAAGTTACGCCGATCTATTAATAATATTATTTTCCTGTTGAAAGAAATTAAATGTGGATAAATAGCAAAGAACTTTGTTTTTGCGTTCGAAGGTAGCGGTAAAGTGAAGGAGAAAAACGTATAAACTTAATTTTTGTTTTGTTTTAACAGGTTTATCAGACCATAAAAGCATTTCCCTCGTGGGGCTATTTTCACTCTTTTACGTCGCTACCCCCTTTGCCTAAGTGCTGCAGTGTGCCAGGTAGGAAATTGATGCCACTCTGCAGCAGGGGAAACGGCTTCGGAAACGGAATGCAGGTAGGTTGAATTACAACGATTGGCTCTGGAGAGCTTGACACATCACGGACAACGGATCACGGATACCTTTCGATATCTAGCCTTCGTAGGAGTTAAAAGCGACAGTGTGCACAAACATGCAAGGCGGCGCGCGAAAGCAATGCAATAGGTTTAGTGATTTTAAGACCATGAATATAGTGATATTAAACGTTTTTCAAATCCTTTTGCTGTGGACATCGTAAAAGTCAGATAACAATTGCACTGTGAAGTTGCATATTTGCCAGACTAACACGCGCCTATAAGCAATATGTAAAAATTTGATAGATCCCTTAAAAAATTGAAAATGTTAGTTTTTTAAAACTATTGTTTATTTGAAATTTGAATCAAATTTTGCAAAACATGTATTATTTTGATATCAAACATATGATAAAAAATGCGTTAAAATATAATGTAAATCCACTTTTTCGTAGTGGAGTAAGAATCAATAGACAATTTATTTTCGCTCAAAAATTGCAATTCATTCGTTTTTACTTTATTTCGCATTTTTTACTGTCTTACTGAGCTAAAGCTTTTTCTTAAAAAGAACAATGCTTGAATGACTAATTAAATTTGTATATTTTTTGTTTAAATGTCAATTGGCATTAAAAAGTTTGTATGAAGGAATAAATGGCTCTACGTAATTCCAACGCGCTTGCTGGGCTCTATTTGCAGTACCATCACTGGGTACTTGTCATCGCTGCAGGGTACACGAGCTAGAACTCTGCGCGAAGGCAGGTGGGTTTGCCTCCCCAGGAGCGAGTACCTGGGCCTCTAGGGCTTTTCCAAGACAACAGGCAAGGGAGTGAGGTCGTCCGAAGCCGGACGGACTTCCAAGGGCGAAGCGTGCGACAAATTATTTTGAAGGTCGTTCGCATCGAAATTTTGAAAATGTTTTTGAAGCTTCATGTAAAGTATCCACAAAAATCAAAATATCCGTTTGAAACTCCAAAAGCCTCGAGTCCATTCAATCGATCAGGGAATATCATTTTAGGAGAAACTTGGTTGAACGATTTAGGCGCTAGTGTTCACCTCAGATGGAAAGACTGACGTTTTGCCGTCAAGCAATTTTTCAGTATCAAGAGCCCACAAAACATGGACTCTGTCTACAGCACGTGCTATATAGGAAGTGTTGTACTATATATAGGAACACGATTTATCCACTTTTTCGTTGCCAGGGCCCGGCAATAAGAGTTTTTCTGTCGAAAATTCACCGTTTTTGTCTCAGGATTACAATACTTTTTTTTTTCAATATAAAGGTGAGAATAGTACAGTATGAAACAATGATGATGGGTATTAATACACAAGTGTGATATTACGATACGAGCGAGTATCGTAAACTGCACAGGTGTGTATTAATACCCATTACATAGAGTTTCATACAGTACTTTTTCTACGACTTTTATAAGTTAAACTTTTACATTGAATCGTTTCGTGGCAGTTGACATGCAGGATTCAGACAAGGCCACCTAGCGGACAGCTACCCCACCTGCCGCAGGCGGCTTTGGTTTACCAGTCCGTCTGCGAGAGAATACAAAAGTTGAGGCAATAATTCCGAGGTCACCATTCTCGCTTTTTCTCTTATTTCTGGAGGTGCCAACTACTCCTCTCATTCACTAGACATTTCAAACTAAAGAATCGACCCGTTTAAAAGGACAAACACACGACAGCAACTTACAACACACAATAACTTGAGTTCTGATTTTAACGTCAGTCAAATTTTCCCTTTACCACTACCACTGCGCAAAGTAAATAGGATCAAAGTGAAATTAGGATTCAATTTATTTTAAATAATATTCCACATAAAATTACTGATAATAAAAGATATTAAAACTGATAAACATCATAAAACATTAAATGCAATTTATTGTACACAATCGAACAAAACATTTACTAGAACGATTCTCAATGTTTAATGAAGTGTCAATACTTGGTTTGTAAACTTCTCTGATTGGTCAAGAACCTGTATCATAATGAAATCTGTATCGTAAAGAGTATCATTATGCAACGGGTTGCAGCCATCAAATGACAGTATTATACAATGGGAGTAGAAAAGTAAATTTAATATTTTCTAGGCGTTTGTCAATACAATAAGAGTTCGTGGTTACACATTTGCATTGCTGTAGCTTTTATGTAGACAAATAAAATAAAGGTATCCAGGGTTTTTTGTGGCAATCATTTGTTTCAGCAATTGCACAGCGTTTCGTGGCTAGTTTTGTTGCATCATCGGGTGCTGAACTTGGTGAGGGGAGCGCTGTCCCATTGAGTTGTCTCACCAGCGGAGCGCTCAGGGAAGCATTATGAAGAACCTCGATTCAAACTTTGAATGGTGTGTCTGTTCGTAACGGTTAGTTATGGGTAACAACTGAGGCGAGCGAGGTTTTTCATGATGTTTCCTTGAGTGTTCTGCTGGTGAGATGGTTCAATGGGATGGCGTTTCCTTCACTGGGTTCAGCGCCTGATGATGTGGCAGGGCGAGTTGCGAAGCGTTGTGTAATTGTTGAGATGGGTGATTGTCGTAAAAAGCTGTGGATGCTTTTATTTTATTTGTAAACATATATTGACAATCAAGAAGAAATATTTATTTATTAGCTTTTATGTAGGTTTGTTGACTATGTATTGGAGAAATGACTCGTTATTTAAAATTTTCACTTTCTTCAGCAGAATGTACTAATTTCATTATCAAATGGATCAATACTTTTCGAAGATAAAGGCCACACAGGATGTGTGAGAGTGACAGTTTGAGAGAAGTGTTGTGCTTTGTTCTAGAAGTATGATTACTTGTTATTGATGATTAAGAATACTTCTAAGCTACTAACAAAAGAAACATCTTTGGGACATTTTTTTATGCGTAAACAAATTATGTTAGTTGCTTTGCATTTTATAGTTTTTGTTGATTGCTTCTAAGAATTAGAGAAATGAAATCCTCCTATATTTATTAGTGGTCTGGTTTCTTTTATAATGAATTGCAACATTTGTCGTTTTTTATATTTGCTCTGAAGCAATTTTGTTGAAATGTTACAAGGAATATTATTCTAGTGCTCATCTTACCTTTGCTTTTATAACTAAGCTTAAGCTTATAAAATGAATATAAAAAATAAATTGACAATATTTATTTTGTGATGCTGTTTATTAAGTAAAGACAATTTAGTACATAAAAATGTTATGTACAAAAGCTTTTAGACATGGTAAAACCATGAAATAAATTACAATAAATAAATAAATTACAATAAATAAATAAATAAATAATAAATAAATTTCAATAAATAAATAACAATAAATAATAAATATTCCATGGTAAAATTAAGTGAGCACAGAGACATTTTACTGTCAAAAAAGAAGGGAGAGAACAAAAATGAGAGAATTTAGGAAAGTCTACAAATTTTCTTTTCAGTACTTTTGTAAATGTCCTGAAAAATTATACGCAGTTTTATTGATCACTGCACTACTGAAGACAAATTTCATATTTGATAATGATGAAATATGCTCTGAAAGAGGGTGAGTTGTAATAATACATGTTCCGCATAAGCAAAAACCCCATGTCAACTTGCATGAGATGGTAACAGCAGAGATGATCTATTTTCATGAAAAATATCAGTTCACTAATTTAAATATTGTAAACAAATTATTTTCATGCAGTGAGTTACAGGTTTCAAAAAATATTATTAAAAATCATTCAGACATTATAAAATTAAGCTTATACAAGAAGACAGAAGATACAGTTACTTCCTTTTAAGTTGGGAAAGTTACACATAATATACAAGTTATTTCAGAAAAAAAAATCATGGTAAATAATAGATAACAATTAAATTAAGTTCTACAATATCAGTTCTGTACAAGACCAATGACTTAAAATTTCTTGAAATAAATGTGTGCAAATGTCTGAACATTATTACATCAAATTAATTCATAATGTGTTGCATAGTTCTTTGAAATGTCTCCAGAACTAACACTGGTAGGACTATTGGTAAATCTTTGAAAATGTTATAAATATGACATTACAGTTAGAATTATTTGTCAAAATACAACTGTCAGAACTTAGATTTCTTCATTGCTGTTTTCATCACATACTCATATGACTTTTGCAGAAAAAATCTTTGCCCATAAAAGTTTGTTTTAAAGATACTGTTAACTATGTATGCAGTCATAGAAAGTTAAATAGTTATTATTGACAAACGGTAAACATTATTTAATACAATTACGTTTAAAAGACCCTAATGTGAACCAATAATTAAACCAGATGGCCTTTATCTGTATCGTTTGGTGCACATGCATTTTATTATATTTACAAGTATATCTAAAGGTAAGTATTTATTAGCACCCATCTTAACTTGTAGCTTATTTACTTTGCCTCTACTGCAAATGTAAGTTTGATCTTTTGCTTCCGAGACAGAACTAATTACTGATTTGGGATATTTATGAGGAAGAAAGCTAAAATAAGTTGACTAATTTCCATTTCGTAACTGTACTATTGTATTCCCTATGCTGTATTCAAACTCATTACTAACTATATTCCTTCCGTTTTCATGCACTTTTTGAATAGGTCCAAGTTTAGGGGCTTTTGAAGTATGCGTAGGTGTACAATTGACTGTTTTTGACAACAAACATTTCATGGGCAAAGGGAGGGTTTATCAAGAATTTGGTAGCTTAGAATAACCACTTATTTGCCCATTTACAGTTGCGAACAGGGGAGGGATATCTACACTTCTGTCAAAGACTACCTTCGATGACCAAGTGAAGCCGAACATTCGTTGGAGGTACGTTCTTGTCCCTTTTCTTTGAATTAGCTAACACCCAAAAAACCGAAGGTCGTAATTCGTTGTAAGTGCTTTTCTAATACAGAATTCACGAACCAACATGACCAACTCCCAACTACGTTACATTAAAGAAAATAGCACGTCATACGCAGTTTTTAACTGTTTTTTTTTGACGTAAAATAAATAAATAAAATAAATAAATAAATAGCGATTTCAGTCCGCTAACGCGTTCAATATTGTTGGTCGTTAATCAAATTCATTACGTTTGCAACTGTAAATTTCCGATGTGATCCAGAAAGCAGCAACCGTTTTACAATCGCATTGTCTGGGAAGTCAGGAGTTCGACGGGTTTACGTTAGCTCCAAAGGAAACGTACCTGCCGAAGAAGTGGGCGAGGGAAGCAAGGGGGGGCGAAGGCGCAACGACTAGGCTTCTGGCGACCGCCCTCCCGTTTCGGCGACGCTCGCCGTCTGTTCCGCCGACTCGGGGGCAACGAGCTGAGAGGCCGGCGCGGGAGACGCCGCGGCGAGGTCTCCCAGGCTGCGCCCGACGCCGACGCGGCCCCAGCCGTGGCCGCCGTACAGCTGCCCGCCCCCGTGGCCGCCACCGACGCTGCCTCCGAAGCCGCCTGAGGACAAGTTACGGAACGGCTACGTAAGTCATCCGCCTCCTTGGCTTCATTGAAGAGCTGAGCACAATCAGTGGGGGGGGGGGGGGCATGCGCCCCCCCAAAAAACCTAGAGTTTTCATGTTACCTTCCTTTATTTGGAAAAATTGATTTAAATATCTGTTTAGGTTAGAATTATGTAATTATTTAAAAAATAATATTGTATAGTATTATACATGCACTCCAAAAATAATATACAATCTAATAAATATGTTTATTATTTAATAGAAATCTATGATGGCCCTTCCCAAAATGATCGGCTCGATCCGCCCCTGAGCGCAATGGTGATCTAACCTCCTAAAAATGAAAAAAAAAATATTGACACCATTTGTTGTCTAAGTGAACTATCTTTGAACATTGTTGGTTTAACCAATTTCCGTTATAAAGTTAAGAATGAAGTCGCTTTTTTTTTCTCTTCTTAACTCGACCAGAACTAAGTAACTTTAACGTGATTTTTGTTCGTTTTCTGAAAATGTGGCTTAAACCAGTATTGTACCTAACTTTGATTCAATTCGATTTATTTTCGTCAAAAGTGAAAATTTAATGTGACGTATGGGGAAAGTATAAACTGCACACGTTTTCTTGAACTCCATAATCCCTACCACATCCTCTCACTATAAACAGTTGAATGATAAATAAAAGTACCAACAGAGCAACATTTAGTAACACAAGTAAGCAACATTTGAAATCTAGAAATTGTCGCTCCCTAGTTATAGAAAACGTATGTTCATCCGTAAACGAATTACATGTGTGTTTTTTTAGTATTACTAACAATATGGCAACCCATACCTCCAGTTCTTCTCCTACCACAACTAGCAAAAAAGAGCTCAACTAAAGTGCGCATTGTGAAGCTACTTTTATATCCAGAAACAGAACTAGGGACCATTCCAAGTGCCCTTCCGTATAAAGTTGCTGTCTCAACTGTTTTAGGTAGCATAAAGTACCAGTTTTATTTTTTATCCAGTGAAGAAAATTCGAGAAATATAGTAAAGTTTAATTTCATTAATATGATTGTTATTAGCCAGGATGTTATAAGCTGGCGTCTCGGTGGAGACGCTACACAATCTTTTATTATATCGCCAGCAAAGGAAAAAAATTGTTTTTTTTTGTGTGTTACAACGTCAAAACCTAGTCATTTACTTAATACCTCGTAAATTCAGTTTGGAAGATACATATCCAAAAATGAACCTAATTTAATTGTAACCTCTTACCTCCATGCCCGCCTCCGTGGCCTACGGCAGTCACGTCGAAGTGGTGGTGATCGTCGGCAGGCAGGACAGCTTGAGAATGTGAGTAGCCGTGAGACACCACTGGGTGCTTGACGATCTCGTAGGTGGTGCCGCCCTTATGACCGTGGCCAACTAGGTGGGACAAGCCTAACACCGAGGCAAGAACCAGAGCCACCTTGGCGACCAGTAGCGCCTTCCCCGCCAGTACGGCCAAAGCCTACACACGGGACGGTTTCATCAGGCAAACCCAAAGTAATATAGATGTATGGGTAGGAATAGGGTGAGGTTTAAGCCCCGAGGCTCGGACTGAATGAATGAATGAATGAATGATACAGGGAGACTCATTGCGTGATTCGGACGACCTGCTTGACCCAAGGCCAACTGTACTTGTACTGCATATACTATTTGCAGCATGTAATGCGTGAATAGGCTGGAGTCCGTGTGTTAAAATTGTGTGTGAGTAATAAGGCGATAAGCCATTCGGACCGACTCCACATTCCTGAATGTCAGCCTTAAAAATTAAATCTGGCAAAACATCGGGTACCTGCAATTGTCGACCTTTCTCAAATACTGCTTGCAATGTGAATCACTCGTTGGAAAGATTTATTGAAATTTTCGAACAATCTGCTTACATTCGTATAGCAACATGTCGAATTGTATAAGAAAACTGCAGTGAATTTTATAGTAGAAATGTAATTCAATAGAATTTCCTAGCTAATAACTAGACTTGTTACAATCAATTTTACTTTCATGTAATGTAGTACCTAAAAATTCTCTCTTGCCGTGCATATTCGTTGCACGGTTTTTAAATGAAAGACAAAGAATATAAAATCTATTTTATTATGTTTCCCATGCTCTTCAACAGTTATTAAAATTTCAATTGAAAGTTCGTCTTCTATAAGGAATGGACGGCTGCCTTTAAAAATTGAAGTGTGCTTCAATAGTGACGTTCGAATAACACACAATTCAAAAGCACAAATATTACTTATTTGAACTCTTATTACTTCAGAAGAACCAATTCTAGAAGTATTAATTCTGATGTTAGCAAAAAATTCTGGGTTTTATTTTAGGTTATTTGAAAACTAAGATTGTAAATTAATGGGATATGGATCGCAAAAGCAACTGAAAGAAGCACTTTTTGGAAATCAGCTATATGATTAGATTATGACGCACATGCCAATCACAGATTAGTGTCGTTTGTTAAAATTTCAAAAGCTCGAATTGACAGTTTTTGCAGTATCTGTAGAGTTAAACAGCAGCCTTCCCCTTCTCTCAGTTTATCTGCATGTATATGACACGATCGAAGAGGTTCGAACTGAATTATGCTATGACAGTCATTCGGAAAAATACTGGTAAGCAGTGGGACTGTTAGTGGGTGATGGAACTGAGGCTATCACTAGCTACAGAGACCATGACCCGCACCCACTTGCTTCTGTCGTGCTTCTTCGACTGTGCTGGGGGCAGGATAAGGGCGATAATTGTTGCGTTCGATTGCGTATATCATTTGAAATTTTACTGCATATCGTGTGATCATTTTTCACACTGCTCGTCACAATTAGAACTATGAACTATTGCATTAAAATGGCTATCGAAAGAAGGCATTGTGAAATGAATCATGGCCACAATATACAACGCGGAGATATGAAAGTGGGTTTTATAAGGTAAATAGTAATCTATTTAAAAAGGTAAAAAGTATTTAGTTTCTCTAAGTTCTAATAACAGTGCACGTCGAGATCATGCATTAGAAATTCCAGACACAACACTGACGCTACGTCGGTCATTTGAATGGTAATGCCCTTTTTTTAATTAAAACTTCATTATATATTTATCTTAGTCATATTCATTAGATAGTTATCGCCTATTATATTTTACCTCGTATGGAATGTCCAAAAAATTGCTTCAGAAAGCTGATTACGTAAAACCGTAAATAACACATATCTAAATTTAAATCGATTTTATATTTCTGAACGAAGTAATTGAAGCATAACCCCCCCCCCCCCCCCAAAAAAAAAACTCGGAAAAATTATTGAAGAAATATCTGCACAAACTTCAGAGGGTTCGCAACTTTGGAAAAGGAGGTTCACAAAATTTATATTGTAATGGCGAAATTTTAAATCCCGAACGTCCTACGTATATATTTTCTTTAAATATAAATACAGAAACAGGTCAAATGCTGGACCTATCTTGACTCCAATTTCAGACGTAAAACTAAATTTTTAATTTCCTCTTTTTAAACAGACACAAATATATCATTAGACTGTTTCAAGTTTAAGCTTAACTAGGAATCAATTGATGTTCACCGACATTAAAGATAATTTCGTTTTATTTTCAACTCGCTAGAATGAATGCTGTAGTAAATTGCATTAACTAGGTATATAGTGTTAGCTCTTGAAGATGATATTTTACCTATTCATTTTTTGCAGACTAAGCTATCACTTAAATTTTACAAATATTTCTCTGCAGATGTTTTACGATTAAGTTCGGTTTTTAGTTATGAACAATTTTGCAATATGGGAAAGTTTGGGTATACCGTAAGTCTAAGAGAATACACAGATGTAAAATCAAAAATTACCTTCGACAATAAATACTGATAGTCACTAGCTTCTTACAATCCTGTAAAATTGATCCTTTGTAAAAGTCTTATTGTTTTTGCTAGTAGACTTTTCCATATCCCTTCAAAAATCCAATCAATTTACAATATCTATAAATATCATTATCATTTCATGCGTTGAGGTATTTCAACAATTTTGCCTAGAGAAATACGGACGTACTTACTTGAAGATATCAACATTTTTCTTGAAACGTAACATTTCCCTTACCATTGAATAATACCTCCAAAACGATTGAGACTTGTATGTTATTGATTTATCCTTAAAATACGCAAGCATAATTTCTTCTGACATTTTTTTGCTTTCGTATCATATCTCCATTTGCAGGAACATTCATACTCATTTCGTATATATGCCTTGATTTTTCAGAGAATGCTCACAATCAACTATACTGCTTCGTTCTTCGTGACATAGATGTCCACTCGAAGAAATAGTTTAAATATAAAGTTTTGTATATGACACGGGACTTACATGAGCTTTATTCACTCGGGAGAATTATGTCCCTGGCGCTGCCGAGCTCGGGACACAACTGTTCTCCCTCAGGAAATAAAGTTCTTCTTATACCCCTTGTTATAAAAATAACTAAAACAATTTTACTGTTTTTTCTGTCATTAAGGACTGCAAAGGAGGTTTGAAAATTTATTTCGGTTTGTGAAAGGCGTTTGCAAGGGAAAAAAAGAAAACAGCTAATTTGGAGAAATATTACCAGAGAATTTGCTGTCGGGTGAAACTTAACCTATTGTATAGTGCAATGTCGTCGCCATGTTTCTGTCATCTATAGAACAATACAAAATAATCACGCGTTGACTAACATTGTTCATGAAATTGGTCAGAATGAAAGGATGTTTGCATTGCCTATTGTCGAAAATCAAGTCGAAATTAATTAAAAACTAGAAAATATATGAAACCAGATTAAGTTGTTGTAATGACATGTGGTAATGCAATGTGGTACTTCGATTGTAACGCTGTGTGGCCCCTTGACCAATGTGATGAGGAAACTGCGTCTTATCTAAAAAGCAATTTAACTTTTTTCATCTTAGCTCTAGACAAAATTATTTATCTCCACTATGATTGTAGAGGTTTGAAAATCCCGAACATTAATTTACGTCAGGTTTCACAGATTAGGTCAGTTTGGTAGTAACCCCTATATAGTACAAGGACATTAAAATTTGTATTAATAATACTGGACAATAGTAAGAATATTACTTCGATGCTTTTCGGCCGTCTATTATTTCATGAAGTCCTTTCAGAAACATAAATAACTATGAATACAATATCTCATGCACATTGCATTCATATCTTGATGTTCAATCCACAAGGAAATTTACATCTTTAAAATGTGAGTAATGTTTTGGAAAGGATCGTAGTTTGTTAGACGTATAGCTCAAAATGAATGAATGCAAAGCATAGCATTTTATCGAAATATGAAGCTAATCATGAACAATGATTCACAAGCTTTTATATTTTTAGTTAAAATGTGATTTTTTAGTTTACGCAATCTCAATAACAATGATGTCTTGAAACCCTGGTCATCACCTCGGTCAGAAACTTACGGTTTCTTTCCCGATTTGATATACATCTTAATCATTATTGTGGTAACTAATCTGATTATAACTTTTAATCAGAATGATTATAAAACATTTTCTGAAAAAGTAATATTAAAAATTACGTTAATTTGCACACATTTTAATAAAATATTAAAATTGATTACATTTTCTTAAAAATATAAATATTAAAATTTGTTTGAAATTTATTAAACAATTTAAAAACGATTGTTTCCTTCCGAAAAGTATTGTCAGTTTTGATGAGGTATAACATTGTAATTTCATTTCTTGGTTTTATAAGATTTAGTATTAAAATAATATATTAATTGTGTACATTTTTTTTTCAAGTTAAAAATTAACTTGCACGAGGGGAAAAGGTATCTGATGGTGACCCCCAAATTGCCCTATTGCTTGGTCCCTTCACCTCATTCACAGAGTAGCCACTGCGTATCCCTTAATGTTTGGAAGGACTCCTTACCTTGTAAGCGTATGCGATCATTCCACCCTTCATGAGCATAGCCAGCAGCAGAGCTCCGTGTCCCTTCTTGCCGCCTTTTCCGCCGATGCCGCCGCCGCCGCCACCGATGCCGCCCCCCTTACGTGCTCCTGCGCAGGCAAATCTCGAAATGAGAGCACATTCTCGACAGTGCTCCATACACCAAACAGCGCTCACGTAGCAGAAGCAACGTGAAGGTGTGGATACCAGTGAAGTGCAAACCGATGTTCTATTGCAAATGTACTAAAATCAGTCACTATGAAAAAAATATTTATAAATGTTCGATACAAACTTGTAGACAGTGAAAACTAATTACATTATAGGACTTATTTGGTGTAATTTTTACTTTCTCGCAACAAGGTAGAGCGAAAGGTAAGTAATACTGCGCGAAAAAACTGCGATTTTTTGGCAAAAGGTCTTATTACAGGACACTGGTAACGAAAAAGTGGATAAATCCAGTTGCTAAATTTAGAAAAATTCTCTAGCACGTGGTGTAGCCAGAATCCATGTTTTGTGGTTTCTTGATACCGAGACATAGATTGACGGCAAAACATGTCTGTCTGTCCGTCTGTGAACAACGCTAGCGGCTAAACCGTTCAGCCGATTTTCTCCAAAACTGATATTCCCCAATCGATCTGATTTGTGTCGCGGCCCCTTGAATTTGGAACCGATATTTTGATTTTGGGGGTGCTTTACACGAAGCCCCTGGGACATTTTCGAAATTTTCAAAAAATGGGTCCATCGTTTTTGACTAGTGGTTGAGAACTTAAGGAGTTTAAGGGTTACGGACCATGAGTGTAGTGTAGGACAAGTATGGGTACTTCTCCTGTTACAAGAAATTGAGTAGAAGTACACAAAAGAAAATGAACAAAGAAAATGTATGAATCCATGATATAATATTCTGACAATCAAATATTTATTGGAATCATTAACTATAGACTATAGGTATTTACTTTATTGTAATGTAAATATTGTTAAAACTTGAAAACTTGAAATGAACTATGTAAAGTACAAGTCAACTACTTTTCGTTTTAAAGTAGATATATATTTCTTAATTATGAGCCTAATTACAGTTACTATGGATTAACAACAGACCCCAAAATGTCCCATCTGACTAATCCTGAGATTTACACATAAAAAACCTTGTTTCACTAAAACGAATTTGTCAAAGCTGTCGCAGATAGTACCGAGAGACGTATTGCGAGAAATGTAAAATGCGGAATATTAACAAAAGTAGCAGCTACAGGCCGCCATCCATTTGAAAGTGTGTCTCGTTTCTCTCTTCGAAGGTAAGCGAGCTTAATGTTCCGATCGGTCGGCGAGCGAGTTTTTTTTAATGCATTTGTACACACCAATTAAAGGAAGAAACCTGGCGTGTTGTGTCTGTAGAGCCTGGCCGCGCGTGCGTTCTCAGATGCGGATTCTGGAGAAAGACATGCTCTCCAAAGCCCACATTTTTTTGTACTTCTACTTCGTTCACTCTGAACAACTGGGGTGCAGACACCAGCAGAGGCGGTTGTCTCATTAGTGATCAGCTTCCCACTTGCTTCAAACTTGCCGCACGTTGAGTTTAGGACTTCTAATGACGATCTGAGCGAAGACAATTTATTTCTTTTCTCTTTTTATATTTAAAGAATAAAATAAAATATCTTATTAATCGGCATTATATATGGGCATTGCAATAATGTAACTAATCGTCTTTTATGCTTCAGGTGTCTCAAACACTGAAGGAGGTAGACTGTCGAGTCCCTATTACCAATCATTAACATTACCGAATCAAGTTTCTAACCATTAACAACATTTTGCACTTTTCAAGTGGCCCCTATTGAAACAAAATCAGGGTTTGGAAATAAATTATTAAAAAATACTACAAATCAAAAATTAGCCATTTTTAGGCAACGGATCTATTCAGAAAGAGGTACGCAAATCTCCCCTAAATTTTACATAATGGATTTACTACTGGAGTCCAAGAATTTTAAGAATACTGTAAAAATGATCTGAATTGTGGCCACTACTAGTGTTTTTATTCTAAAGAAAGATTACTATAAGAAGGGAGCGCTTTGACAGCTACTGCTTGGCTACATAACTGCAAGTTATGTCTACACGCTCAATTCGTCAATGATTTGTGAGCATACTATTCCCGCCCTTATAGTTGCGTCATTTGCAAACGGCTTCGTTATCTCTCTATCACTATCTCTTGCAATGTCATCCCCCTGCATGAAGTTAATTTGTTTCCCGACCTGTCGAAGTGGTCCCTTCTTAGAGTAACTCCTCTACCCCATATATTTCATCACATCCAAAAGAGTATTTCCAACATGGATATTCATTTTTACTTTCTCTCTACCATTATACGCAGTAGAGAGAAAGTTATGAAATGCTCCGCGAAAAAGCTGAATTTGTGGCAGAACAAAATTTATGACAGGACCCTGGTAAAGAAAAAGGGGATAAATCTAGTTGCTAAATTTAGAAAAAAGTCCTCTAACACGTGGTTTAGCCAGAATCTATGTTTTGTGGATCCTTGAAACAGAAAAATCGAATGACGGCAAAACGTCCGTCCGTCTGTGAACAACTTTAGCGGCTAAACCGTTCAGCTGATTTTCTCCAAAATTGTTATTCCCTAATTGATGTGGCTGATGTCGCGGCTCCTTGAATTTGGAACCGAGATTTTAATTTTGGGAGGTACTTTACATGAAGCTCTTGAGATTTTTCAAAACTTAAAAAAATGGCTCCATCGTATTTGATTAAATTTTCTTGTTGGATAGTGTGAAGGACGTTTAAAAGAATAGGGCGGGTTTCATTTTCATTTAAAAGTCTCATTTTTTGAAAATTGCAAAAATTCAAAATTTTTCGGCCTCTTCTTACAACTAAAATTATGAAAATAGAGATTTTTCCCTTACTGAAATCAGTTGCGTAAAGATAGATTTTGAAATAAGGTCATACATTTTTCTACAATTTGAGTACTTTTCGACTAATTAAGCGTGAAAGTCCGCAGAGAAAGTACGTGCTGTTTTAGCACCACTAGTTTCAAAACTACATTTGGGTGGTACGAAACGAAATTGCTGCCATCCTCTGAAGGATGCTGTCCTGGAACCTTTCTCGTGCGCTGGTATATTCTATATATGTGACTTCATTATCTGTGCACGTCTTCTAGAATTCAGCGGAAAATATTGTTATTCAAGTTATGATTCTCCAATTTCGCGGCAGCAAGTGTTATTTCTTCACGAAGTACAAGATGAGGGATAAGAGCCTAAATCTATAGCTGGTTTACTTTTGGAAATAGATTTCATTACATCGGAGTGAATATTTTGTTCACGATCCTCGCAAAACACGCTCATTTCTTTCTGTATTCAAAATTCAATTAGTCAATGGCTTAGGATGGGGAACACAGAATTATGAAAACGTGCACAAAATTCACTTCTCCCCGTAGCACGTCACACCCAGTTTTGAACTGTTTTTTACGTAAATAAATAAATAAATAAATCTGTCGTTACCTTCGCCCTCCTCCTCGGCGGGCAGCAGGCCGGCGAGCAGGCGCGGCACGCTGAGGGAGATGGCGCGCGAGCGGAGCAGGCGCGCCACGTGCTCGGTGAGCAGCTCGTCGAGGCGCGCTTGGCGCCGGCCGGCGTCGGCGGGCAGCGCGCGCGCCAGCGACTCCTCGTCGCCCATGGGCGCCCCCGCCCCAGCCGCCTCGCCCGTCCCTGCGGGCACAACGGCGTTCTTTTATTAGACGGGTATTGCGCTCTAAAAGAATATTGGCACAAAGACTGGACTAATTAAAAAAGTTACATTAGCCTTTCAATTAATTATAAACGGAAATTACAGCAATAGAGAAGATATTGATTCATGAATAGAAGAAATAAATATATTAATAGCTTTATATAAGTTGACAACCAGAATGCTTTTTGTTTTATCTTGACTGTCGTATCTTCCAATAATGATGTGGTCAAGTTCAATATCAGACAATCAGGTAGCACGTCATTTCCAACAGGCGATAAAAATATATTGTTCAAATAATATTTAAGATTGCTATTTCAGCGTATGTCATATGAAAAATCTTTTTTCCCCTTTTCTTTGTTACTTAAGGTCGCATCAACATATAAGGTCATTAGCGACCACTATTGGGGTTGGTTACGATGAGGATGAAACGAAATGGTGATGATAAGGGGTGAAAGGACGAACACAATACAACCATGCCGGAGGTGGGACTCGAACCCGCGACCCTTCGGTCCGAGTTCACTACAACACTACTGCCTTAGCGATCTCAGCCACCGGGCCGGCACAAAAATATTTGACTAGCGTACCCGTGCGAGAACTCTCGCATGATAATCCCCACCCTCTTCTCTAATTTTCCATTTCCGTGTCAAGCCTGTTATATATCTTTTTCTTCAAGAACGTCTTACCTTCGTCACTTGTATATGCCTCCTTGTAATTGATAGTAATAAAATACGCCATTGTCAATACAAACTATTCTTATTAAATGCTATTACCGAGCAGAAATTTACACCCGTGTAATTTCAGTTGCGTAGAATATCAAGTAATTAGATTAATTTCACATACAGTTGTAGATTCTACAGGCTCTGAACAGGTGCGGTAGAATCGAGAAGCGTTGAAACAGCAAAAATGTAATAGACTGTTCCAGAAGATCCGGTAGATTACGGTGTGAGAAACGTTTCTATGAGGCCTATGGCCTTAAACGTTTAGTTTCCAAGGCACTATAACGCTTCGTTTAGGAATTACTTAACGATATAGATTCAAAAATGCGGCCGTGTGCTGTGGGTTGCATTTGACATGAATATTTAAATGCATTTTTTTAAAATAAATACCTTCATAGTTTTAAAGTCAAAGTGCAATTCGTCACGTCTCTGTGAAATTCTCTTTCTTTAGAGACCTCATTTATAAAGATTGATGGCGTGTTAGAGCCGCAAAATATACTATTATACTACTGAAATATTTATGTATACTACTGAAATAATATAGGAGACGTTGAACTTTGTCGTAGATCAGTGATGTCAAGTTGTCCTATCGGTGGCAGTGGCACGCTTCGTGGCACCGTGACACACTGCGAGCTTCTCTGCGCAACTAGCGTCGGCAAAGGGTAGTAGCATCAATAGTAACTCTGCTCTCAGAAGGCAGTGTAATAGAATTTTACACGGTACATGACAACTTCGTAACTTAATAGATAATCCTGCTCGAATAATTTCTATGTATGGTAGCACATACGTATGTGAACAAGCATTTTCAATAATGAAATTGCTGAAAAGTCTCGTGCTGTAGTTATTTGTGTTTCATCTGCCTGTCCTTTTAGGGGACTCTTCAGATTATGTGTTTGCTTTGGGTTTGTAGTTTAATTGTTCAAAAACAAGCACGGTATTCGATTACGTATTGAAAATTTGAGAAATAGTTTATGAATTTGTCTGTCGTGATCTCAAAAACCTGACTTTACCAACGTGGAATCGAATGTAAATAAGAAGCTACACAGGAAAATAAAAATATAAATAATAAATTACATCAAACGTTTTTAAATTGGTACATCTCAATCCCGCCTAATCGTATTTCCTGTGTAAATCGTAAAATTGTTCAAGGCGATTTTGACTGCCTAGTGCTATCTTGTGGCGAGATGATCAACTGCGTGGAGGGGAGATTTCGTTGTGCCACAGCCTCCCGCTCCTCGAGGCATCGACCTTAACATCGCTCTTTTAAATCTTTGAAATTTGACAAAGAAATTCGACGAACGTATTACATTTCGTCCAATATTGTATGTAGTTTATGTAGTGTTCCACTTCGTTCATTGGATTCTTTAGCGTGTACGATGAACTGTATAACGATTATAAAAGAGATTCCAACTTGTAACGGCTGAGTGAACTGGTATCGCTAAGCCAGGCGCAGGTAGAAATAAATTCGAAACCAAATTCAAACCCCGCTATCTTACCAATTTACTGAACAGAGAAGGCTCTATCCTTAAAGGAACGGCGAGAAATTGCGGCGACGACACCAGCGAGATTACATGCATTGAAGAATACGCTGATCAATTGAAGATTCGTCCAGTCTTTTCTGAAAATTTGGTTACATTTTTGAATACGTATATTACTGTTTGCTTAGTTAAGTCACACTGAATGGTGGAAGTGATGGTTTGCTAACCCTATTGCTGAGTGATTCGTACTCACGATTTTTTTCCTTTTACTTTTTTCTTTTCTATCTCCGCGATTGCCTCACGATTCGTATTAATCAGCACCAGCAAAAGTAAAAATTATTTATTCACATGTCAAAACAGTCAGGAGAGGTCCGGGAGACATTCAATAGCGTTTGGACGGACGGAGAAACGGACGGATAATACTGCTGACTCCCTTTTCCCATATGCTTACCGTGCCCGAACAGAAGCCCCCAGCAATACCCCAATCAACATGAGCAAAATCAGGGACCAGCTTGATGCCCACCCACATATCGAAGAATAGTGTCATCTTAGATTTCTTTCAGTACTACGTGTCATCGGACGTGGATGGATAAACGTTTTGAACAGTGGATATTTTGACGAAAGCCCGTGAAATTCACGGGTTTTCGTCAAAATATACGGTTGATTAAAAAAACCAAAAGAAATTATTTTATAAAACATCGTTTGATATGGCCGAATGAATTCGATTTTTCCCCACAAAAACATAACTAACGCGAGACTTTTCATTCAAAATACCACTGGTGGTAATATTTCCGAAATATATTTTGTGACCCATTCCGGGTGTTTCTTTGATGATTTATAACGACATTCTACATCACACTCTTGTCAATGCTCAATGTATTGAGAAGTCAGGGCTTGCCAATTCCGCGATAAAACTAACGTCTTAGAGCAATAAAATTTGTCAGAAATGGTTTTCATTCACTAATTACACGCTTTTGATATAGATCAAGGTCGCTCGTGTACGCGGATTCAAGGGCATTCGAATTATACAAGTAGAGATAAAAGCTTCAAACGTCAGCCAATCTCCAGCTCTCTCGAATTGGCCCAGAGAAGATAACATTAACAAGAATAGATTTAAAATGTATCTCGAATTGGAAAATCGATGACGCTTGAAACCTGAGATAATATTTTGATGGTCGAAGACCCTAGGCTGGACTAATTAAAAAAGTTACATTAGCTTTTCAGTTAATTATAAAAGGAAATTACAGCAATAGAGAAGATATTGATTCATGAATCATAGAAATAAATATATTAATAGCTTTATATAAGTTGACAATCAGAATGTTTCTTGTTTTATCTTGATTGTCGTATCTTCGAATAATGATGTGGTCAAGTTCAATATCAGAAAATCAGGTAGCACGTAATTTCCAACAGGAGGTAAAAATCTATTGTTCAAATAATATTTAAGATTGTTATTTCAGCGTATGTGGTATTATAATACCTGCTTTTTTCCTAAGCATTATCGAGCATTACCAAATGGCACCGGGAGCGGTGGCTCAGTGCATCGACTGATGCCACTGCAGCGCCTCTGACCGGGAGGTCCTAGGTTCGAGTCCTGACGGCGGCAGGATTATTTCGACACTAGCTTTTCAGCTAGGTGAAATTCAGTCGCTGTCTGGAGGAGAATTCTAGCGGCCGGCTGCTCTGATCGGTAGTTTTCCGTGGTTTCTCCGATCAACACCAAGGGAATGCCGAAGCAGTACCAAACGTGCCACGGACCGCGCGCGATCTCTCCTTCTTCTTTGTCCTATCATCTCCCTTACACACACACACTAACATGCACTACACTACCACATATTCCGGGAGACCGGTCGGGAGCTTAGAGCTTGTCTCGGCTGGGGCGGTGCCCCGCTGGTGGGAGAGTTCTTGTTAGGGGGAAACCCCACTAGCCGACGGTAGGTCGGCGCCGGATCTCGCCATCCAGAGGGGGAAGATCACCGCCATCTCCCGCGAAAAAGAAACATGCACTACACTGACGGGACTAATGACCAAAGCAGTTGACGCGCCCGGAAACACGAAAAAAATCAATCAATCAAACCAAATGGCTCTTCATTTAGGTATGCGCATGTAATAGCCAGTTCGAAAGCGATCTTTACATTTTACTTAGTTGCTTGTGCCATTCAGACGTCATGTTAATATTTAGTATTACAATGATCAGACAATTGTAAAGTTTTTTGGGTCAGAAGAAGAGTTTAACATTAAAAACAATACAATACTTAGAAATAATTAATGATTCGTATTCTGACGTAATCCAGAAGTAGAATATTTGGTACACCATCCAAACAGTAAGATTTACAATTAAAGAGTCTTAATACTGATATGAAGGGAAATATAAAGTATGACTTATCAAATTTTGCTATATTGTTTAATAGGGTACAATCGATTTTAATAAGATGTAAGAGTTAACTGAAATTTGTTTCAATGCGGATCCTTGATTTTATAAAAAAATTTTCAAGTGGTCGCAGGCATGAAATAATGGGATAAATTCTTCTTTGAAGCATACTCGTAGCTTGTGGACGTATAATGTTCTATCATGCAACCAATAAGTAAATGGAAATATGCAGTATTTTTCCCGTCCGTTGAAGCCTCGAAAGAGATCGAGACACTTAACGCCTATCACACTTGCACATCGTTAACTGCTGGCTGGCATGACGAGAAGGGAATGGGTGTGTGGGTGGCGTGACGAAGTCTGCTCCGCGTGACGAACTTGGCTTAGCGTGGCGTCACGTTAGACTTCCGAAATGTGTTAATTCTTGTCTCCAATATGAAGGAAGTAGATTGTAAAATGTTTCATATATTATATTATGAAGATGAACGGAAGCATTAGACCTTTACGGTTAGAAAGTCGTGTTGTAAGTAGGTTATTGTAGTTATTCCAAGACAATTAATTTGTGTTCAGAATATTTTGTCTTAATCCGTTGCGTTTGGCTTAATCCGTGTTATATGGGGAAGTGTTTTAAGAGACAGAAATTATAAAGATTTATTTTTGTGTTCTGTGAAAGAAAAATTAAACCAAGGTTAGCAGAATCATTGTCCAAAATAGATGAAATATTAGTTAGCACTATTCTTTTCTTTTCAGAAAATTATGTCATTTTCAACATGAGTCTACTATAAACTTTACCGATTAAAAGTTGCATTTTGTCTAGTATGGCATGCTCTTTGATTTCTTAGGTTTGTCGAAAATAATTAGAAAATAATTTACATTAATCTTTTTTTTAAATGTCATTTTTAAAACAAAGCAAAAATGTATAACTTAATAACTTAATTTCTTGAAATTTAGGTTTATAGGAAACATGATTTTGTTTTAAAATGCTATAGGAAAACGACTGAAAGAAAACCAAAAAGAAAGAACAGGAGAAAGATGAAAAAAGGAGAAATAAAAAGAACGAAAAACTTGCCATCTCTGAAAAAAGGGATCAGAGGAAAAATGTATGCAACCATTTACAAAAGTTTGAGTATGAAGTGGAGATAATGAAACCGACGTAGAACAAAAACTGTTACGGTCTGATGATGGTGGTCTGATTATTGGCCCTTCTGGCACTGAAAAGGAAAAAGAAATGCACGAAGAAGTCGACGGGAAACTTGTGTCATGCTCAGTTTTACCATTATGTAAAAATAAATTAACAAAAGTAAAAATGTGTAAAGAACCTAATAAATATACACTTGTAAGAAGTTTCTTGCCGTGCCTACTAAATCTTAACTTTGTGATACGGTTGTCTGGGATAATAGGATAAAAATCATATCATCATTTGAATGGAACCGAATAAAATAATGTCTATAGAAACATGGACATAAGCTTTACAATGTAAAACCACAGTATATAAACTAAAAAAAAGTGCTACAAAATTGTTGTGTGAACGTCTTCCAATTTCTTATTACCCGCTAACTCCCATAAATGAATAATTTCACTTCTGTCGAAACCTCCAAAGAGATCGAGACACTCAACGCCTGTCAGACTTGCACACGACTAACACTCGTGATTGAAGCGTGATTGAAGGAATGTTTCGACAAATCAGCGTGTATCACATAAAATCATTCAGTTATAATTGGGTAGTAATAATGAACCATAATTATCATATCAATTCATAATTTTTAGGACAAATTATTTACATGTTAGTCCTCGTACATTCTTGCCAGGATATGTCACATCAATATTGTCTCTGGCATAGGTAAACCTAAAAATTACTTTTTATTTATTATAATCAACGTAAGTCTCAAGATGATAAAAAGGAACTTATGAAAAGGAACATTAAGAGAGGAAATTATTATTTTCTTCTTCATGCTCGATATCGGATGCAATATTCTCGTTCAAGGACTAGCAAATGTGAAAACTTTCGTTAACGAACCCTCTTCAAAGATAATATTTAGGCGTGTTTGATCAAACTAATTTCAGAATGGACAAATTCAAAATGTATGATAAGATATCTGTGATATCTCATGTAAGAATTGGAGGTTGATGGAATAACGCGAGAGAAACGTAACGCATTTAGCGCAGATTGACAAACTGTTGTCATATTAAGGATAATCAGATAACGTATTTCTGTATTAGAGTATTTTTCTTAAGACAAAAATAATATAAATGCGTGTTTGACTATTAGATCTAGTCTATTCTTTGAACATTGTTCTATCTGTTCAGGATAGATTTAGTGTAAAATTTAGTTCCGATGCCAATTATTAATGAAAAATTACATATTGAATTTACTTCTTAATATTTCGTTTCCGTGAAGAGATTGAACTTGAACTGATTTCTTTACAAGAGTGTGAGACGCCATACTGCGATAAGATCAAGGTATTACATTTGTATTTCTGGCACTACAGATTAGGTAGATATGTCGTCAAACTATATCGAGCAATCTACTGTATATTACTAATTTTCAATGAGCGCAGAAATTGAAAGAAAACAATGCAGCCGCCGGTTTTTTGAGAAGTGTCATTGGTTTTGTTAGATACACAGGAACTCGAAAAAAAAATACAAAAACATCAAGATTACTAATTTCCAATGCGCACAAAAATTGAAAGAATCAGCCTCTGTCCATGTGAGAGATGTCCATGGTTTGGTTAGATACCCTGAAACTCAGTAAAATTCCCCAAACAATGAAACTTTCGATTTTGACTGAAAATGCAAATATTGGATTGTGGTATTCTGCATATTCGCACTACTGTATACTCCGCGTCCCGACTGAATTTTCGTACAAACTGCGACACTGCTTACGACACAGCTCATGCCATGCGACCGCAAAGCTCCAAAGAGAAGACAGTTGTCCATACAAAATTTGTTATCCATGTGTTGCGTAATGGAACAACAACTTCTTTGATATTCTTGGTATGTAATGATCTGGTGTACTGTGTATCTATATATACTAAACGTATTGCAGTTTTGCAAGGTTTACTTATACTTATTGCAGTTTTCGTGAAGACTGTTTTTGTTAAATTATTTAATTTATTGTAGTGTTATACAAGGGTAGTTTTTGTGAAAGTGTTCTACTTTTTGGAAAACCGATTTGTACGCTATTTGTTCAGTAGCATTTTTGCTATTGCAGGCCGTACTAAGAAACGTTTTTGTTATGAGAGATGAGATCGGCAAAGGGGCTATAGGAAATATTTCCCACCGCCGAGTCCTCACATAACATATTTTATCTTCTGGTATTGTTAGTAAAGTTGTGAGATGTATTTCCTGGTGAAATTTGTGGTATCGGAACACGGGATTGGAGAAGAAATATCTTGTAAATTTCATATCACAATTGATTATATTTATATTGATTATATTATAATTTATTTATGCAATCTCCTGCAGTTTAAAATGAGTATATCAGAAATATTATCTTGCACCGCCAAAAGCCCATTTTTCTCTCCGTCCCGTAACTGCAAGATGCTCGAAAATATACTCAATGTCGCGTTATCATAAAATTTGCATAACAATTGCATGTGGGAAACGTTAGTCATAAAATGTTAACATTAAGGTGTTACTTAATTTATTGGATTTAATAACTTTATGAATACATCAGTTTAAATAGAAAACCACAATATTGTTAATGAGAGGGGTGGACATTTTGGGTTTGCTAATTATTTTACTGTGGGGAGTGTGAAGCAGAAATTTGAACTGTCATGCATTATTGGTTCTTGAGCTGTGTGATTAATCCATTCGACATGCGTTTCTCATATGCCTACTTATGTATACATATAACAAGTGCCATCACATTAATTCACATAACTGAGAAATACAAAAATTACTGTCAACCTACACATTCAAAAAATATTTTACTGCGCTTTTTATATTTGGGAGTAGGATCGATCACATATGTCATGCTACTGTTTCTTCTGTCCAGTGTAAAGTTAATAAATCGATAACTCGCATTCCATACTATAACAGGACAATAAACTTGAAAGAATAATCATTCCTTGTAATACGAGAACATCGTGATGATAAAAGAGACTCTCACATGCTGCCCTATATCCCTAAAGGGAGTGGCGTTTACCAGTTCGTAAACTGGGTCACTCGAAACCTATGTCCGCACGTAATGTGAAAAGACTGGCTTCCGGAGAGGGACTTCCAGTTTCCATCAGGTGATTATCAGATAATTAGAAGTTCACGGTCTCCGATTCGCGCGTGACCATTCCTTCCGCCCCCTCATTTTCCAAGGTCTGGGCGTAGCACTCACTACACCTTCCATGACCACGAGCCCGAACGAGAGCATGCCTCCGTTGCACGTGGTAAATCTTGACCTTCTGTGCACTTGCGCGCGTGGTGTGGAGGAACACTACGTTGATATGTTTGTGACGTGATGCTTCTAGTTCCTCCCTATCCGATTACAAACTTTTTACAACTTCGATTGTAGACATTCATGGAGAACTAAACAAGTGAATTAAAGTACCAGAAAAGGAGTAGAAAGATGCCGGGAAGCTGAATGAAAGTTTCAGAGATCGACACAACTCAACCCAGACTTCACACACTTAAAATAAAGCCCTGGGATTGCTACTGATAAATGTTTTCATTGTACAAGCAAGTGATTTTATAGTGAGAATTATGTCAGGATTGCCAAATCCAATTAGCTGTACAACAAATGTTTTCGCCACATTTTTTGTTGTAAAAAATAAACCATTTTAATTCTAAAATGAATTTCCATACTTTAAGTAATTTCCTTTCAGGGTTTTCAAATATTGTTAATAGGAATAGATTCTTTACCGATTTAATACTTATCGCTTGAAAAATCTGAACTTTGGACATCACTGGTTACTTCACAAACGTTGAAAATTCAAGATAATAGTCAAAACTTGGGGAGTGTATCTTTAGTTATAGGCTTCATATTTATAAGAGATCACGAAATATCGCAGCAATATACTGAAGTCTCCAAACATCTCTAGGAAGGTGCAAATAAATACTCAAGCAGTTTGCTTATAATTTTCAAGAAATTTGCTGTAAATGCTTGCCCCCCCCCCTATTGTACACAAATATCCCATCAATAACAAAGAGGAGACGTCAATTTTATGAAGTCAAGAAAATGTCCGTGGTGCTCGAATCTTAGCGATTTTCATGTGTGCATCTGATGCACTGCGAAGTCGGATAGTGAATTTACAATAAAACTGACTATATCACTGCATGAAATTTCACCAGTTAGTACACTGTTCATGTATGTAATTATCGATATCATTCAACAGACATCAGAATCTCGATAGACTGGTTGTGACCAGTACCTTTCACCGGAACTGGTGCAATACAATCGGAAGACTCCGGAAAAAATACGATCGTTTTTCTGTAGTCTTAATAAAACGGATGAGGCAATGAGAATACACGAAAATTCGAATTCCCGTTAGAAGTCGAGTAAATCCTTAACGATTAAATAATCCAAATGATCAAGCATTCCATCCCACCGCACAGCAATGAGACGCCCCGTTCGAGCACCACGTCGATCAATCTTCTTGACGACCATTCCTCTCCCTCCAGGCGCCATCTGGACTTACCTTCGGCTCGCACCAAAGCGAGTCCTTCGGTGATGGGCAGCGAATCCTGGGACAAGGCGCGGTGCATCACCTTGATGGCTTGCAGCTTGAGGCAGCCCAGGGCGTCGGCCTGGCCCTCGCACTGTTGATAGGTTCCGTACACCAAGTCCAAGCCGGCGGCCGCGTTGGCCGACGACGACGGCGATGACGACGCCGCGGCCGGCACCACGTGTATGGCTACCATGAACGCCGCCGCCAACGCCGCCGCCACCACCGCACCTCCACACCGCTGCTGCATGCTGCCGATGCGTCTGCGATGTGATGCGATGCGAACGGGAGAGGAGGCTGAGGGAGTGTGTGGCTGGCGAGGGGTTTGCACCCGCTCTTATAGCGGCGCGGCGGCCGCCCCGTCGCGCTGGGCTGGGCCGGCGCGCCGGCCGCGCGAAACGAGGCCGACGCGGTGCCGGGGATTCGGGGCTGCAGGAGCGCCCGTCCCCGCACCCGCCTCTCTCCCTCTCCACCCCCTTCTCCGCCCCCGCCCCAGCCCCAGCCTCTGCGTTCACACCCGCCCATCCTCTGCCCAGCAGCGTTCGGGGTGAAGCGACGAGAGAAGGAACGTTTTTATGGGCTCAGGCACAAATTGAGTCTTTTGTTGCGAGCGGGATGAGCGTGTTGATTTATTGTCAATTCAGCGGCAACTGGAACACCCGTGTGTGAAATAGCTGCGGAATTAAAACATTAAATTCCGCCGTAATTGAATATGCCTGCTAAATATCTTTAGGAAAATATACAAAACGCAAGGGTAGTTGGAATTTGTTGATTAAGAGACATTCGTATTAGCTGGCAAATAAACAGCAACAATTTGAAACAATACAACGATTTGGTTTGATTTATTTAGTCAAAGGAAAGTAAAATTCTATATATGACGTATGGGGGAAAAGTAACGAGTAGATTTACGAGCAGTAGTATCTCAGATGTGTAGATTATCTTCCTAAGGGTTAAATGACGAGCAGCATGGAAGCCGTCAACCTTATTTTCCCATCGATTTATAAAAATAAAAAGCTTATGTTATCGTTGTGTGGTGAATCCAACTGCTCTACCGGATGAAGCACGACACTGTTCTACTCGATCCATTTTACGATTTTCTGTAAATGCATTATATGGATCAACTCCTAATATTCTTTAGAAGGATTGATTGATTGGTTGATTGTTAGTGATTCCGGGCGCGTCAACTACGAAGGTCATTATTCCCGTAAGTGTAGTGCATGTTTTTCATCGGGAGGTAGCTGTGATCTTTCTCCGCTGGATGGCGAGATCCGGCGCCGACCTACCGTCGACTAGCGGGGTTTTCCCCAGGTATCTCCCATCAGCGGGGCATTGCCCCAGCCGGGATAAGCTCTAAGACCCCGACCGGTCTCCCGGCATGTGTGGTAGTGTAGGGCATGTTAGTGTGTCAGAGGTGAGTATTGGACAAGGAAGAGGAAGGAAAGATTGCGCGCGATCCGTGGCTCGTTTGTTAGGGCACTGCTCCGGCATTCACCTGGTACTGATCAATCCCACGAACAACTACCGATCAGAGCAGCCGGCCGCTAGAATTCTCCTCCAGATAGTGACTGAATGTGACCTAGCTGACAAGCTAGTGTCGAAAAACCTGCCACCATCGGGACTCGAGCCTAGGACCTCCCGGTAAGAGACTTTAGAAGGAAGTGAACTTAGAAGTAGAAGTTGATAACAAAGAAGCATTGAAAATATACTGTTTAAATCTTCTTAAAGAGTCAAAAAAAGTTATATTTTAGTGGTGAAAATGTATTCATACATTAGGTATTCTGATAAGTTTCGTTGGTAGTGTTAATTTCATTTATGTTTTACTTTGACACATCATAGAACATTTCAAAGACGATGTTACGCTGATAATTACGAAAGTATAGGTAGCACGTTAACTATCGTTGACGATATTGTTTCTGTGTTCCAAATAATCCGATTATCGAAAAATTTCTCTGACAAATTTTAGGATACAATATTAAAGAAAACAAATGCAATCTTTTTCTTTAGAATGTGCCAGGAGCATATTTTGAATTAGAATTCTTGGCTCTGGTATGCAAGTAAGAGAGCAAGTTATTTCTTCGTAGCCTTGCTAAAAAACAATGTTATTAATAGTCACATCTATTATTCTCTGAGTGATTTCTTTCTGGCCTCTTATTCAGCCAGTATTCCAAATAGCAATTTTTTTAATACATTTTCAAAGACTAAGTTTTATAAGATATTTTTTCTCATGAGATCCCGTATCTTCAGCTTTTCCGTTGCGTTTCCCTTGGTACATTGGGCAAATGCTAAGATGGTCTCTTGATTTGCTTCTGAATGTAAATGTAGCTTCACTAATGGCCAACGTTTTCTTGAACTCTGAGAAGCATTAGTGGGGAAATTTGTTAGGTCGCCAGTAGTACCATCAAATAATCTTTATCCGTGTTCCTGCAGGGGTAAGTGGATTCCTTCACCCGAAGCACGATAAGGAATAAGAGGCAAAATCTCTAGCTTATTTGCCGATGCAAATAGTTTCCATTACTTGGAAGTAAATATTTTTTGTTATCGAACGTTGACAAGCTCACGTTCATTGATACCTTTATTATTCAACTCAGTGCAGTAAAAGAACTGGTGTAGAGATTCTGGAGCTCTAGAAAAAGTGCACAGACTGTACTTCTCCCTCGGTCATCACATATATTTTAATGTTAATAATAATTTAATAATTTAAATCTTAAATTAAAATAATTTAATATTTTAATTAAATTATTATTTATTATTTATTATTTAAAATATTATTAAATTAAAATAATTTAATAATTTAAATTAAATAATTTAAATTTATGCTTGGCGTTAAATAAATAAATAAATAAGTAAATAAAATTAAAGATCTACGTAGCACAGATACTAGCTGTAGCGGCAAACGCTGTGCACCAAACCAAACGTTGTGCAGTCCTGTGAAGTATGGATGATTTCAAATTATTCCTGTGGCGTGGAAGGCAAGGGAAAACCACCACGTTTACCGTAAAATCCTTCAACTTACAATTGCTTTGGAGTGCCACAAATCAGTTAATCATCCTAAAATATGAAAAACTCATTTAAACAATCTCGCTGTGATTTGCAGAGCTTTTTAGATGAAATTTTACATTTCCGGCAGAAACAATTTAATTTATTTCCCTAATATATTCTTAGTTGTTCTCTAATATCTATATTGTTTCGCAAATTGATTTTATTTTGACTTTTGTGTTCAGTCCCCGTTTTTGAATTTAGGTGCTGCTAAAGTTAATCATATCTATTCCTCAATTATTTGCATTCTGCGAGACATTTTGATAATTTTGCTTTTGTATGTGTTTCGTTCCAGCATCTCAGTTTTACACTTATCCAACTGCATTTCAAATTCCATGGAGTACAGTTTTTTAAGATTATTAAGAATACTTAGATAATGAAAATAATTATTTTTATTTTTAAACGTGGAAAGTAGTTAAAAACGGTATGACCTACTATTGGAAGAAGTGTATTTTGTGCACGTTTTCTTAAATTCAGGGATCCATACCCTAACCCGTGTATACAACTTGAATTATGAATGCAGTTGGAAAGAACTATTTTGGCAAGAATTGATAAGAAAATATTCGCTCCCTTGCAATAAAAACTATATTAAAAGGCAAATCAGCTACAGATATGCACTATTATCTCTCATCGTGCCCTTCTTGAAGGAATCAACTTACTGCCGCAACAACATGGAGAGCGATAATTTGAATAACGATATTCCCACTGAACTCTAGAAAACGTGCACAAATAGTGAAGTTACATTTATGACCAGAAGCAAAACAAGGAGCCATCTCAGCATTCGTTCAAACGATCAAGGAAACGGGACGAGAAACCTGATCGAGATGAGAGTTATTGACCTAGCAGCTGAAGTACTATACCCTTATTTATTCTTTTAGAATTATACAGTTCAAATGGTAACTAATACATTGTTAAAATCAATATTACCTCTTTAATTTTCGGTGTAGCCTTTAGTTGTGTAGAAATATTAATGCAGAAGAAAATATGTTATATGGCACTTAAACCTATGAATGGATATCTCACTTTACATAAATTTTGTAGAGTTCAATTGGTTCCATATCAACTTCCCCTGTGCGGGAGATAAAATAACAAGACGAACGTTTTCCTTAAAACGCTAACAACAAGAAAACGCGTCAAGGTGCTCCTAATAAGTTGACTCCTTTCATTTTCCTTGTACTTTCTAGTGCGCGGCACTCTGGTAATGAGAATGAAAGACACGTGCGTACACCGTTTTGAGGAAAACGTACGCACGAGTCCATTTAGTTCATTTATTATATGCCGATAGAGAAATCTACAAATATACATTCCCAGCCGAAATGAGGCAAATTGTTCTGTAAAGGGATAGGGTGTGATAGGATTCTCTGCCTGAGGCTAGAGATCTTGAAGGAGGGAATTTTATTTATTCGTATGGTAGGAAACAATACAATAAGAGAAAGGAAAAAAGAATTTACACAAAGAGAGCAATTCAAAACAATTAAAAGAACAAGTACACAATTTAAAAACAACATAGCACATTTAAGTAAAAACTATATGTCTAATTTACAATAAAAAGTTGATTTTATCAGTCTTAAAATATTGATTCTAAAGCCTTAAGTCAAGTTCATTTGCCCATTGGGCCGCATTTTCAGTTACTGCGATGAATTCTTGGGGGTTTCCAGGAAACTTCTTCTCGGACAGTCATTGACAATGTGATGTATAGTTTGCCTGACATCTGCGCAGTCACACATCGGGCTAGGGCTTATCTTCCATTTATGCATTAAATCAGCACAGCGGCCGTGTCCAGTACGTATTCTGTTAATAGTTGTCCAAGTGCTGCGTGGAAGTGAGAAACCTCCAGGTTTTTGATTTTCCTGTAAAATAGGTTGCCATAGTGACGATACGGATCTATTCCAGGTTTCTTGCCAATCGTTGAAGCTATTGTAGTCTGAGGCTACCAAACTTTGAGCGGTTGTAATCGGTGGATGACGTGATTTCAGTTGTCTCGTTGTTCTTGCGCCAATATCTTCATGTATAGGAAGTAACGGATTGTTCATAATCTTCGCATATTCCTTTTTGAGTGCATTCTTTCTCCTTATGTCTGGGGGTGGTATGCTGCTCAGCACAGGCAGCCAGTGGGTTGGTGTGGATTTGACTACTCCTGCAATAATTCTCATAGAACAGTTTAATTGCGTGTCAACGTATTTGGTATGTGGACTATTTAACCAAACCGGAGCACAATATTCAGCAGCTGAGTACGTCAGGCTTAAAGCTGTTGTTCTTAGAACTTCTTGCGATGAGCCCCAAGTGGTTCCTGTAAGTTTTTGTAGAATGTTATTTCTGGATTTTAGTTTGTTTGCGCAATTTATCAGATGTTTTTTGAAACTTAAAGTTCTGTCCAGGGTAACTCCTAGATATTTAGGGTGCGGGTTATATTTTAGAGTTTTGCCATCTCATTTTACTTTGAGCTGGTTATGGGCTAGTTTATTATTAAGATGGAAACAAGTTGACTCAGTTTTTTGACAGTTTATTTTAAGTCTCCAGGCTTTACAATATTCAGATATAGTGGTGAGATCAGCACTTAGTACTTCTTCTATCTTGGCCATGTCTTGGTGTTGGTAGACTAAGGTAATGTCATCAGCATAGCAGAACTTTCTAGCCCGTGTAGTTGGTAGGTCAGAAGTGTAAAGATTGAATAACAATGGAGCTAATACAGAACCTTGAGGGAGCCCATTGTTGAGTTTACAAACTCGGCTTCTTTCTTCGTTCATGTATACTATGAATTGTCTGTTGACTAGCATGGTATTCACTAAGTTTGTGATCCTCAGACATTTAGTCACTTTTAGGAGTTTGTAGATCATTCCTTGTCTCCATACGGTATCGTATGCCGCAGAGAGGTCTAGGAGCACAGTCCCTGATTTATGTTTTTTTGACAAATCCAGTTTCTATGTGAGTAGTTAGGGCTAGTACCTGATCCGTGCAGCTTCGGAGAGGTCTAAAGCCAGCCTGTTCGATTGGTATTTTTGGAAGGATTACTGGGCTGAGACGATTGTACAGAAGTCTCTCTAGTAATTTATATGTTACGCTCAGCAGTGATATCGGTCGGTAGCTGCTTGCCTGGTCATTAGGCTTACCTGGTTTGAGGATGGCAATGATTTTGCTTATTTTCATTTCTGAGGGGATTATACCAGTCGAAAGTATGTCGGAGAAGAATTTTGTCAGCCATTCTCTACAATGAGGCCCAGTGTGCTTGAGGAATTCCGGATGGATGCCGTCTAATCCTGGCGCTTTATTAAGTTTTAGTTGTCGTATGGCTTCCTCAGTTTCTTTGGTGCTAAACTCTAGAGAGAGTTCATTCGTTTCACTTGACCTTCGTTTTAGGGCTGATAAAGCTTTCTTTGTTTTTGTAGAGGAGTTTCTGTCCGCTGGAGCCTTGGAGTTGAAAATGATGTGGTCTGCCATCTGGTTCGGGGAGATGATGTTTAATGGGCGGACGACCGGCTTAGCTGCACCGAGTTTCCGAAGTAGCAACCATGCTTTATGGCTTGAGTGTTTGAAATCCATTTGCGCCAACGTTTCTTGCCATCTTTTGGATCTAGCTAGGCCGAGGTTCCTTAGCAGTTCGTCGCCTACGTCACCCTTGTCTCTATTGTTACCATCTTGTTCAAACTCTCTTAACAATCTGCTACATTCGTCGTTCCACCCCGGGATATATTCTTTGCGGTAGCCTCTTGGGATCGCTTTTTTAGCTGCTGCAATTACTGCCCTGGTGAATCTTCTATAGTTATAAATAGTCGGCTTTATCCATTTGACACAGTTTTCTAGGTGGTTTGTAAATATTTCCCATTTAGCCTTTCTAAAGTTCCATCTGGGTTTCGGAGTAGACATTACGAGTGGGACTTGGTTTCCAATTTCAAGTAGTACAGGTCGGTGCTGAGAGTGTGGAAAGTCGTTTAGCACAATTCTTTGTACAGGGAGAGGAACCCCATTTGTAGTTGTTGTGAACGATAAATCTGGGGAGTAATCTCTGTTCCACCTAGCTGAGTGGAAGGTGCCTTTGTCTTTGGCATTATAGACGAGGTGCATATTATTTGTTTCAGCCAATTCCTCTAGCCACGAGCCGCACAGGTCGTTTGATGTATAGCCCCACAGAGTATTGTGGCTATTAAAGTCTCCAGCATAAACAGTTGGATGTGTTAGCGTTAACTTCCAGTTAGGAGGCCATAGGGTTTGAGGGGGTTTATAAATATTAACTAGTTTTATGTTATTTACTTCAATGACTATCTTGTGGATATTATCTTCAATCTTAGACTCGATTAGTTTAGTATTTAATATACCTTTCTTCACATAGGTGGCAGTTCCATGCACTGGGCTATAAGTAGCACCAATGATGTCATATCCGTGTATTTTACCTCTTGATTTTAGTTGGGTATCATTTTCAGTGTGTGTCTCCTGAATTAAGGCTACGTCAATGTTATACTTTAAAAATATTTTTAAAAGAATATCACATTTGCTGGAAGATATACCTTCCACGTTAAAATGACAAACTTTAAAGCAAGCTGCCTAGAGTTTTTGTCGTTTGGTTCTGACAAGCACCATTTTGTATGGCTTTTTTAAAGCTCTTCTTTCTCTTAATGTTTAGCATCTCTCTTTCGTTTCCTTTAGTTGCCAGGATTTCTTTCGAATTTGGCATCCAAGTTGATAGAACTCTTAGCGTAACCCAGGGTGTAGCACGAGGAGCTGGTTCTATCATCACACCCCAAGGAGGGAATAACACAAGTTTACAGATAAAATCAAATGCACACGAGTTCCGTTTAAATGTCATGGAAATGTTCAACCATTTAGCAACCAATGCTAATGTAATTGCTTTATTTAGTTACCGAAACGTCCGATTTCTCGAAGATACGATTTACGAGTAGTTCATGGCAACAATACAAGTTAAGATAATACATTAAATAACTCGTTGAAAATGCCATGCTTTATTGCACGAGTAAATGGTTTCAGAAACTCCCTCTTTAAGACGAAAATGCGGATTGAGGATTTTTACGGGTGCACTAAAGCAATATTATAGGAAGTGTGCCCTAGTAGCATTTTTTTAAGCCAGTCAATCAAAATATTTTAATAAATAATTTATACTTACGAATCGAATTCCTTGATTCTTACACTTATACCTTGTAATGTGACACTTCTTTATAACAAACTATTAGTAATAATACACGTTTATGGTTGCCAAAATTCACATTATTCTGTACATATGAGAAAAATAGACACACTAAAGAAGCTGATGTATCAGTGAACTTTCTGTATTTATTGAAAACAAAACAGTAAGTATCTTTACACCACATCCATTCCGGCATTCAGGGCATCATCAGGTTTGCTTTGTTATATTCAGTGAATTTACACATTTTACTTCTCAAGTGAATAAAAGTATTGTTTCTTTTCCGGCATGATCTGAGCCGTTTTGTTCCAATGTCTGCTCCGAAAGAACAGCAAGAGTTCTCTATAAGGCTCGAAGAATTCCACTATACTAGAAAAGGCATCTTAGAAACGCCGTGGGATGATATAAACCACTCATATCCGTAAGAACTATTTATGTATTGTAATTAAGGGAAATAGCGAGTGCAAAATAGTGAACGATCTAGTCTTTTTTTCATATCAGCACACAGTTTTTGTTAACTTTGCAGAACATCATACTAAAAGTGGTTAAAAGTACGGCTTTAAAAATAAAGATTTACGAGGCTTCGATTTTTGTCGCAAGTCCAATGAAATTTCGCAATCATGTCCTCAAATGTAATCTCCCATCATACTCTTCAATTGTTGTACATGATATTGGCCCTACATTTCCAGGATGTGGGGCATTTGTTCTTGTTGCTCCGAGAAGTCGCTCATATTGCCCTTCAAACTCTCACGATCTAGGATTTGCGTTTTTAGAAAAATACAGCATCCGAATTTACCAAAAGTGTTCACTGGCGCCTGGTAGTTCTGCACCTCGTAATCACACGCCTGGTAGTTCTGCACCTAGGAAGTCGTTTTGTTGCAGCGATCACGGCAACATTTCTTCAAGTTGCAATTTATTCCTTGCTGAGCTTTTCTGTGAACACGTCAGACTTCATAATATTTTAAATATATGTCTTCACAAGAATCCTTCTTTAAATTAGACTTCCTAAGAAAAACAATATTATACGGACTATTCCAACAAGATTGAGGAGGTTTATGAATCCTGTGCCCTGCACCCTAGATTCACCAATGATAGTAAATTGTATATGAGGACATCTTCGCGAAAATTGAGTGGAAAACGAGCAGAAGTCGAAGCCACGTAAATCTGTTAACTTCTTCCTTCCCCGCCACGGGTGACCTTCGCCAGGCTGTAACCCCCGTCTCAGCTCCGAGCTGCACTCGAAATCGAGACGAGCGCTCACGCCAGTTTGAAGCGCATTGGGCTGACTTAACTTATTCTCAATTTTATCCAGCAGAGTGTAGATAAGTACAATAGGCTCCCGAGTAGAATATAATCTCATCTTTATGTTCTTACTACGTACTCGTGCAAGAATTCTCGCATGTACCCACCCTCTTCCCTGTTTTTCCATTTCCATATTGTCTGTAATATATATTTTTCTTCAAGACCCTCTTATCCTCCGTCACTTGTTCTATTATGTCTCATTGTAATTGATAACACTTGTATAATGCAATACACACTTGTCAATACAAATTATTCTTATTTAATTTGTGACCAAGTAGAGAGGTACACCCGTGTAATTTAATCGCGTATAGTATCAAGTAATTAGTTTAATTTCACATTCAGTTGCAGATTCTGCACGTCTCTGAGCATGTGGGGTAATATCGCGAAGCGCCGGACCAGCAAAAATGTAATAGAATGTTCGAGAAGATCTCATCCTGTAGATTACGATGTAAAAAACATTTGTTTGAGGTCTTCTGCCTCAAAATTTTAGTTTTTAATGCCCTAGAACTCTTCGTTTAGGAGTTATTTAACGATATAGATTAAAAAATGCTGCCGAGTGTTGCGAGTTGCATTTGATATGAATATTTTGTTTTGTTCTACAGCACCATCTAGTGGAGTTACATCAAAATTAACAGCTGGGTGAAATACACGCAATGTGCCAACTTTCATGGAAATCTGGCAGTGTCAGAGTTAACTGCTCTTATATATACCAACATCCATTTTTATATATGAAGAAGAAGATGAGAATGGAGAAGTTTCGTTCACTTTAAGTACATCCTTTCAGACACCAGACAGGTGAAATCAGTTTCCCGTGGAAAATTTGGAGTAATATTCAGTTACTCATTGTCACAAACTTACTTCTATATAAGTCATTTATATGTTATTTTGATTAATGGTATTCCTGATGTGGAATTCTGCTCGTATTGTAATTTTAATTGCGAATAATAAATTGATTGTGCATATTTACATACCTATCTGGGTATGTTTTGAGACAATTTTAATGTGTATTTTCGATTTTTAAGAGCTTACTTTCTATTTTTACTGTTTTAGGGCCTAAAAATCCGCAACTTAATTATTATATAGTACAGAGCTCCAGTCCTGCTAGACATGTGATTTCTAGCGGTAAAATGCGCAACAACAGAATTGCCGGTCTGGATAGCCGATGCCACTAAAGTTGAAGGGCCGTAGCTACTTCAGCTCGAAGGGACACGGTTTCGATTCGCGCTTTGGGAATGAATGTTGGTGTGTTTGTGTTGTCTTTATGTCTACTCGCTACAGTTCCCCTTACAATTTACAAATCACAGCGGTATGACACAGTATATGACCAAATGTTGAAAAGCCACCTTCAAACAAAAAAAAGCACAACAACAAAACAAAAAACAACATGTAATAGGATTTGTAATGGTAAGACTCGTAAGTGATCTATGTCGAAATGTCGTCATAGGGGAAGCCCGCATTAAACAGGAGGATATCCCCCATCCCCGAGGCCAGGCATCGCCAATGCGATGCGTCCTCTGCCTACCGTGCAGCGCTTGGTCTTGTTGAATCTATGAAATACCTCTCGAAACGGGAATTTCATCTTCGCTATCTTGCTCTGGGATTAGCTCATTAACGAACTTCCTGTTTTACGCCAAGTAAACATGTACAACGACGCTGTTGCTGTACACTGAACTGTATGTCCTGCTATATTCTTCGTAATGAATACGAATTCAAGGAGAAAATTGATATTAAAGAAATATAAGTTTTCAGGGAGGAAAAGTTCAATATCACAGTGAATTTAAATCCGATATAATCATGCAAAGCCATCGATTCTTGGTAGCCAAAACATTTTATTACTTTCTCGTATACGTATATACGGAGTAAGATACGTAGTATAGAGAAATTTATGTAATGCTGCGGAAAATCGATTTCTAGATTTCAAAGGAAATATACGTTTTGTGTTTCCCTGATATCGAAATTTTTTTTTCAAACCGTCCGTCCATCTGTCCGTCCGTCCGTCCGTCCGTCCGTCCGTCCGTCCGTCCGTCCGTCCGTCCGTCCGTCGGTCTGTCGTTGGTTCTGTCTGTCGGTGTATCTGTCGATCTTTCTGTCTGACTGTGTCTGACTGTCTGTCTGACTGTCTGACTGTCTGACTGTCTGACTGTCTGACTGTCTGACTGTCTGACTGTCTGACTGTCTGACTGTCTGACTGTCTGACTGTCTGACTGTCTGACTGTCTGACTGTCTGACTGTCTGACTGTCTGACTGTCTGACTGTCTGACTGTCTGACTGTCTGACTGTCTGACTGTCTGACTGTCTGACTGTCTGACTGTCTGACTGTCTGACTGTCTGACTGTCTGACTGTCTGACTGTCTGACTGTCTGACTGTCTGACTGTCTGACTGTCTGACTGTCTGACTGTCTGACTGTCTGACTGTCTGACTGACTGACTGACTGACTGACTGACTGTCTGTCTGTCTGTCTGTCTGACTGTCTGTCTGTCTGTCTGACTGTCTGTCTGACTGTGTGTCTGTCTGTCTGACTGTCTGTCTGACTGTCTGTCTGACTCTGTCTGACTGTCTGTCTGTCTGTCTGTCTCACTGTCTGTCTCACTGTCTGTCTGTCCGTCTGTCTGTCTGACTGTCTAAATGACTGACTGTCTGACTGACTGACTGACTGACTGTCTCTCAGCCCGTGAACACTACTAGCGGCTAAACCATGCATAGGATTTTTTTCAAATCAAAGAAGCCCTGTTCATCTGGCTCGAGTCGAAGCTTTGAAATTTTGAAAAACTTTCTTTAAAACTTTGGTGTACTTTACATGAAGCCACTGGGACATTTTCAAAATTTTCTCAAAAACGGCTCCAAAAATTGGGCTCTTATCCATGATGTCCTTCGTCAAGGAATAATACTTCCTGTTGCGACATGGAAACGATAATTTGAATAACTATATTTCCCACTGAATTGTAGAAGTCGTGCACAGATAATGAAGCTACATTTATGTCCTGAAGCAAAACAAGGGGCCATCTCATCATTTGCTCAATGGACCAGGGAAACTGGACGAAAAAAATGATTTGGGAAAAAGCTGATGGAGTTATTGACCCTGAAGCTGCGATACAATACTTGTTACATATTGTTTAGAATTATACAGTCCAAATGGTAAATAATGCGTTAAATATCACTGTTAAAATTAATATTACTTCCCTTGTGATGCTCAGTATAGTGTCTAATTGAAAAGAAACAGTTATGCAGCAGAAACGATTTCACTTTGGATTTAAACTTTTCTATCGCATTTAATCGTTTAATGTCATCTGTCAAAGTGTTGTAAAATAATGTACATGTATTGTCTGTGGATTTTTGTAATGAGCTGTTGATACTGTCACCTGATGAATATTATTTCTACGTCGAGTGTTATAGTAATAGACATCAGCATTTTTTGAAAATATATTCCCGCCCTTAAGCAAATCATTTTTGACAAAAAACACTGATTCGGTAATCAACAGACAAGGTAATGGGAAAATTCCTAGATTAATAAAGAGACTTAAAGAATCACGTGGGTGGGATTTGTTTATTATTCGTTACAATTCTTTATTGTAATCTAAAAGTCTGGGAGCTATAAGATGTATTTCCCCAGAATATTATGCCATTTCTCAGGCGGGAATGAACATTCGCGAAATATACACAACGAGCAGTATGAAGGCTGACTGAATTTGAAAGAATTCTGAACGCTTAGCATAATGAACTTAATTTTGTATTCAATTCATTTAAATGGACGTTCCATTTAAGGTTTGACTGAATTGAGAGACCTAAAAATTTTGTTGCCTTAACATTAGTCAATGGTAGACCGTTCATTTTCAATGGAGCACAGAATTGTTTATTTGAAATGGAAAACTGCATTAAAACTGTTTTATTTTCGTTTACTATTAATTTGTTATTTCGGAACCAATTTGAAACATCTGATATTGTACCATTTACGGTTTCTTTATTGCAAAGAATGATCGTATCATCCGCAAAGAGAACCGTTCTTCCGTTTCGAATCGTCGAGGGCATATCGTTTACGTAAAGTAAGAACATCTTAAGTGGGCCACACGGTATGTGCTATAAACACTCTTTCTGTTTGAGAGTGAACTTCGAGCGAGCCATCACAAACAAACTATTCAACAAGAGTGAAAAGCATGCCTTTTGCAGGCCGAGACCTTGAGCCGCGTTCCCAGGGGAGTTCAGCGCACTGTTCCCCGGCGATTGAAAGCCCGTCGGCCGAACCCAGTTTTCCACAATCGCGCCACGCTAATAAAATAGTGGCAATGTATTTGTCCGCCTCGGAAGCCGGCGCTCCTGCGAGCACAGGCAACTTCCCCTGACTGCGCTCATATTTCTCATCCAAATTCCCAAAGTGCTGCACACGCGCAAGCTGAAATGGCGCGAGGCGGGGAATAGTGACTTCATACGAAAAAATGTTTGCCAGATTTGTTACATCAAACAACGATGATTTGAATTATATTTATATTTTTTACTACTGATTACTATTTTATATGTATGTTCTTTTGAAATTCTGTCCTTTTTGGCAAGAGGCAGCTATATGCTGAATGCCGAATTCTTTCCTTGTTTTCGTTTTGTATTATACTTTGTTAAATCGTTCAGTTATTCTGTGTGTATAGCAATAACATGAAATAAATTAACAGATTTCTATAAGTTGACAATTCTCGCTTAATGGCTGACAGTTCTTTCAACAAACAAGAATCTTTATCAGTCAAACCTAACGTGAACGAGGTAGTTATTGCAAAATCTCTTAAGTAAATACAAGATAATTTCCATTCAAAATGTTTAATTTTACTTTCAATTGACAATTTGAAATCTGACTGATGAATTATTACATTTTATTGGGTCATTTCTTTGTTTTGCTAAGTGCAGTGGGAATTAATGAAGCTAAATTTTGTGGTAATAACTGTCAACAAACCTCTTCAAATGACTGTCGTGAACCAGATATCCAAAGATGTACCGCCCCTAGAGAGCAGTTTGCGCAACCTTTACTTCTAAAACTCGCGCCAGTTGCTCTGAACTGCACACGAACTATATAGTAAGCTAGTTACCTTACCTGCAACCTTGACATGCCTGGTGTACGGTCACCAAAGAGTTCCTGATTAATCAATATATTGTAAAAAATGGTCAGAAAAATTCAAAGTAGAAGAATTGCAAGTATATTTCTTCAGAAACAATCCAAAGTACCAGGAGAAACATTTGAAAATTTTCAGCGTTGAAATACATAAAAGAGAAGCAGAGGTGCGGTTACATTCTCGGAGGCCACGGCGCAGAATGTCCAAATGGGGCACCCCATTGTCATTGCCACCTTTATTGAGGGTCGGCTGTTGTCCTCATTTGGAGCCCAAGACTCGAGGCCCCAGTGACGGCCACCGTTTTGACCAGAACAGTTACGCCTCTGAATAGAACTACGAGGACGAGGTTGGTACCGAAAGAGTAGAAATGACGGCGGTGTAGATAAATTCGATTATTTTTTAAAAAATATAGTGGAAAGGTTTCAACGCTTCAATTTTTAAATCGCTATAATTAAGAGAAAATTATGAAATGCCACGATGTCTCTAACTCCTATCTAAAGAAACAAAGAAGTTATAGAGAGAGAGAGAGAGAGAGAGAGAGAGAGAGAGAGAGACAGACAGAGAGAGAGAAAAAAAAATTGTCAGTGTTACTGTTCATTCACATCAGATGATTTTGGTCACAGAGCTTTTTGACAGATATTAGTTATTAATTTTTTTGAAATAAAAATACGGAATCCCATAATTATAAACTTTTTAATTTAAGTTTTTATTTTTCAGTGAACTTTAGTTCATGAAAAATAAAAACTTAAGTTTATAACTATGTGCTTCTGTTTTTATTAAAAAAACTCGTGTCTCAAATATTAACAAATGAAAAGCGTAATTACGGTCGTTTTCAACAGGTTTCCACAACCGCCGAAGGGTTTGTATGTGTATTAATACCCATTACATAGAGTTTCATACAGTACTTTTTCTACGACTTTTATAAGTTAAACTTTTACATTGAATCGTTTCGTGGCAGTTGACATGCAGGATTCAGACAAGGCCACCTAGCGGACAGCTACCCCACCTGCCGCAGGCGGCTTTGGTTTACCAGTCCGTCTGCGAGAGAATACAAAAGTTGAGGCAATAATTCCGAGGTCACCATTCTCGCTTTTTCTCTTATTTCTGGAGGTGCCAACTACTCCTCTCATTCACTAGACATTTCAAACTAAAGAATCGACCCGTTTAAAAGGACAAACACACGACAGCAACTTACAACACACAATAACTTGAGTTCTGATTTTAACGTCAGTCAAATTTTCCCTTTACCACTACCACTGCGCAAAGTAAATAGGATCAAAGTGAAATTAGGATTCAATTTATTTTAAATAATATTCCACATAAAATTACTGATAATAAAAGATATTAAAACTGATAAACATCATAAAACATTAAATGCAATTTATTGTACACAATCGAACAAAACATTTACTAGAACGATTCTCAATGTTTAATGAAGTGTCAATACTTGGTTTGTAAACTTCTCTGATTGGTCAAGAACCTGTATCATAATGAAATCTGTATCGTAAAGAGTATCATTATGCAACGGGTTGCAGCCATCAAATGACAGTATTATACAATGGGAGTAGAAAAGTAAATTTAATATTTTCTAGGCGTTTGTCAATACAATAAGAGTTCGTGGTTACACATTTGCATTGCTGTAGCTTTTATGTAGACAAATAAAATAAAGGTATCCAGGGTTTTTTGTGGCAATCATTTGTTTCAGCAATTGCACAGCGTTTCGTGGCTAGTTTTGTTGCATCATCGGGTGCTGAACTTGGTGAGGGGAGCGCTGTCCCATTGAGTTGTCTCACCAGCGGAGCGCTCAGGGAAGCATTATGAAGAACCTCGATTCAAACTTTGAATGGTGTGTCTGTTCGTAACGGTTAGTTATGGGTAACAACTGAGGCGAGCGAGGTTTTTCATGATGTTTCCTTGAGTGTTCTGCTGGTGAGATGGTTCAATGGGATGGCGTTTCCTTCACTGGGTTCAGCGCCTGATGATGTGGCAGGGCGAGTTGCGAAGCGTTGTGTAATTGTTGAGATGGGTGATTGTCGTAAAAAGCTGTGGATGCTTTTATTTTATTTGTAAACATATATTGACAATCAAGAAGAAATATTTATTTATTAGCTTTTATGTAGGTTTATTGACTATGTATTGGAGAAATGACTCGTTATTTAAAATTTTCACTTTCTTCAGCAGAATGTACTAATTTCATTATCAAATGGATCAATACTTTTCGAAGATAAAGGCCACACAGGATGTGTGAGAGTGACAGTTTGAGAGAAGTGTTGTGCTTTGTTCTAAAAGTATGATTACTTGTTATTGATGATTAAGAATACTTCTAAGCTACTAACAAAAGAAACATCTTTGGGACATTTTTTTATGCGTAAACAAATTATGTTAGTTGCTTTGCATTTTATAGTTTTTGTTGATTGCTTCTAAGAATTAGAGAAATGAAATCCTCCTATATTTATTAGTGGTCTGGTTTCTTTTATAATGAATTGCAACATTTGTCGTTTTTTATATTTGCTCTGAAGCAATTTTGTTGAAATGTTACAAGGAATATTATTCTAGTGCTCATCTTACGTTTGCTTTTATAACTAAGCTTAAGCTTATAAAATGAATATTAAAAATAAATTGACAATATTTATTTTGTGATGCTGTTTATTAAGTAAAGACAATTTAGTACATAAAAATGTTATGTACAAAAGCTTTTAGACATGGTAAAACCATGAAATAAATTACACAAAATAAATAAATAAATAAATAAATAACAATAAATAAATTTCAATAAATAAATAACAATAAATAATAAATATTCCATGGTAAAATTAAGTGAGCACAGAGACATTTTACTGTCAAAAAAGAAGGGAGAGAACAAATATGAGAGAATTTAGGAAAGTCTACAAATTTTCTTTTCAGTACTTTTGTAAATGTCCTGAAAAATTATACACAGTTTTAGTGATCACTGCACTACTGAAGACAAATTTCATATTTGATAATGATGAAATATGCTCTGAAAGAGGGTGAGTTGTAATAATACATGTTCCGCATAAGCAAAAACCCCATGTCAACTTGCATGAGATGGTAACAGCAGAGATGATCTATTTTCATGAAAAATATCAGTTCACTAATTTAAATATTGTAAACAAATTATTTTCATGCAGTGAGTTACAGGTTTCAAAAAATATTATTAAAAATCATTCAGACATTATAAAATTAAGCTTATACAAGAAGACAGAAGATACAGTTACTTCCTTTTAAGTTGAGAAAGTTACACATAATATACAAGTTATTTCAGAAAAAAAAATCATGGTAAATAATAGATAACAATTAAATTAAGTTCTACAATATCAGTTCTGTACAAGACCAATGACTTAAAATTTCTTGAAATAAATGTGTGCAAATGTCTGAACATTATTACATCAAATTAATTCATAATGTGTTGCATAGTTCTTTGAAATGTCTCCAGAACTAACACTGGTAGGACTATTGGTAAATCTTTGAAAATGTTATAAATATGACATTACAGTTAGAATTATTTGTCAAAATACAACTGTCAGAACTTAGATTTCTTCATTGCTGTTTTCATCACATACTCATATGACTTTTGCAGAAAAAATCTTTGCCCATAAAAGTTTGTTTTAAAGATACTGTTAACTATGTATGCAGTCATAGAAAGTTAAATAGTTATTATTGACAAACGATAAACATTATTTAATACAATTACGTTTAAAAGACCCTAATGTGAACCAATAATTAAACCAGATGGCCTTTATCTGTATCGTTTGGTGCACATGCATTTTATCATATTTACAAGTATATCTAAAGGTAAGTATTTATTAGCACCCATCTTAACTTGTAGCTTATTTACTTTGCCTCTACTGCAAATGTAAGTTTGATCTTTTGCTTCCGAGACAGAACTAATTACTGATTTTGGATATTTATGAGGAAGAAAGCTAAAATAAGTTGACTAATTTCCATTTCGTAACTGTACTATTGTATTCCCTATGCTGTATTCAAACTCATTACTAACTATATTCCTTCCGTTTTCATGCACTTTTTGAATAGGTCCAAGTTTAGGGGCTTTTGAAGTATGCGTAGGTGTACAATTGACTGTTTTTGACAACAAACATTTCATGGGCAAAGGGAGGGTTTATCAAGAATTTGGTAGCTTAGAATAACCACTTATTTGCCCATTTACAGTTGCGAACAGGGGAGGGATATCTACACTTCTGTCAAAGACTACCTTCGATGACCAAGTGAAGCCGAACATTCGTTGGAGGTACGTTCTTGTCCCTTTTCTTTGAATTAGCTAACACCCAAAAAACCGAAGGTCGTAATTCGTTGTAAGTGCTTTTCTAATACAGAATTCACGAACCAACATGACCAACTCCCAACTACGTTACATTAAAGAAAATAGCACGTCATACGCAGTTTTTAACTGTTTTTTTGACGTAAAATAAATAAATAAATAAATACAAAAAAATTATATTTAAACACATAAGAAGTAATTCACATTGCTTTGTTCTCACACTCTTCGGCGATTCTACCGACCGCCCTTCCTCGGTTTCCCCGCATTACCGACCGCCCTTCCACGGTCGGTCTCGTTCGCCGATGCCAAATATTCGCGCGACCGGCACATTTATAAAATCGCATTGTATTATCGCTGTGGCTGGTACTTCAAGATAAGCGCTTACGTTTCCAAGTTTTACGTGCTAGCCGCTAAACCGTCCCAATGGAGAGATCAGAGTCAAAGTCAACCCCCCCAATAATAATAATAATAATAATAATAATAATAATAATAATAATAATAATAATAATAATAATCGAACGACATTGTACACAAAATAATCATCGAACAACATTGTACACAAAATAACATCAAATCGAAGACCCAAAAAGGCAGCTGCAAGGGCTCATTGGGAAGTAGAGAACATTTAATAATAGACAGTGTTATCATGTCTCAGGCATGTGGAAAAAAGCGTAACCTGTATACTTGTTTTATTGATTATAAAAAAGCATTCGACATGGTCCCTCACGATTGGCTCATCCATGTCCTTAGAATATATGGTATAAACCCTATGATTGTGGAATTCATCAAGTCTGTAAAGAACCACTGGTGTACGAGAATACACATGCATTCAAAGAACGAGAGAGTAGTCTCAAAGATTTTGAAGATTAAGCGGGGAATATTTCAAGGAGATAGCCTCAGTCCGTTTTGGTTCTGCCTGGCCATTAACTCCCTGTCATATTTATTGGACAACACCAAACTGGGATTTGAAATGAAAGGTCAAGAGAAGTGTGTGATTACTCATCTGGCATACATGGATGACATAAAACTATACTCTGGCTCACTACAGGGTCTGAAGAAGCTAATATATATCACTGAAAGATTCTCTAGTGATATAGGCATGCAGTTTGGCATAGAAAAATGCAAAATACAAAGTATTCAAAGGGGAAAATTCACAGACAGCACAGAGCACGAGACTGCATCAAGAGAGATCATCACTGCATTGGGAATGAATGAGTTTTACAAGTATCTGGGGATACAACAAAAGAAAAAGATTATACACAGTCAGATAAAAGAGAAGTTAAAAACAGAGTTTACCAACAGATTGAAGACCATACTCAAGACCTCCCTCAACTCTCGTAATCTTACAACAGCAATTAATACATATGCCATTCCTGTGATTACTTACTCATTAGGCATTATAAAATGGACCAGTACTGATTTGGACTCACTGGAGAGGATTATCAGGGTCCAAATGACTCGTTTCAAATATCACCATCCAAAAAGTTCTATCCAAAGAATAACACTACTAAGGACATTAGGGGGTAGGGGCATCTCAAATATTGGTAATCTTCATGCAAAACTGATAACGGACATGAGAGAGGATTTCAATGAGAAAGCCTTGTCATCTCAGCTATACAGAGTGATACAGCAAGTAGACGAGAACTATACACCACTCAACCTCAAACAAAAAAATGAATTACACGAACAACCAACACAAACCGGGTTCTTAGAACAATGGAAACAAAAAGCGCTCCACGGTAAATATCCTACAGAAATAGCCAAATCAAATGTCAACGCCTGCTTGTCGTTCAAATGGCTTAAAATAGGATATCTCTACCCCGAGACTGAAGAATTCTTGATAGCAATCCAGGACCAGGTAATTGCAACACGAAATTATCCCAAGCACATTATTAAACACCCCGAAGTGCCTTCTGATATCTGCCGGGCTTGTGGTGTAGGCCAAGAAACGATCCGGCACATTACTACGGGTTGTAGTATGCTGGCCCCAACGGATTATAAACAGAGGCACGATATGGTAGCACGAATCATCCACGCCAAACTTGCAAAGAAATGTGGAACTGCTAGTGAATTTGATACACCCTACTACAAATACCATCCACAAAATTTAATCGAGAATAACATCTATAAATTATACTGAGATCGAAGCGTATTGACCGACAGAACAGTTCATCATAACAGGCCGGATGTAATACTCTGGGATAAATCTAAAAGAAAAGTATGGCTGATAGACATAGCAGTTGTAGATACCAGCAACCTCGACACAACACACAAAAAGAAAACTCAAAAGTTACAGGGAACTTACACAAGTTATAAAGGAGCAGTGGCATGTATTGGAGGTGGAAATTGTGCCGATCGTCCTCTCAGCAACAGGTGTGATACCTACCGTCCTGAAGCACTCTGAAAAAACTGGGGATCGAGACGAACATTATCATCAATCTACAGAAAGCTGTGATCCTGAGCACGTTTTCTTTAGTCAGAAGATTTATGGGTTCCTAAATAAAATTGTGTTAAAGAATTATTTACTTTTTAATTTATAAACTAAGTGTTTAATTTTATATTTGTAAAAATGTTTACTTTCTAACTAGTTCTTAAAATAAATATATTTTTGTTAAAAGTAATGTACTACGGAAATCATGCTTTGATAGAAGTATCTGTATGACTCCTCAAACATGTACCAGAAAGCTGTGAAAAAATAAATAATATAATAATAATAATAATAATAATAATAATAATAATAATAATAATAATAATAATAATAATAATAATAATAATAATTCGGCAGATCCGATGGCCGAGATCATTAAGGTAGTAGTGCAGTAGCGGTCTCGGACCACAGGATCGCGGGTTCGAGTCCCGCGTTGGGCATGGTTGTGTTGTGTGTATCTTTGTATGTTTGTGTATATTTCATTCTTCATCGTCATTGTCATCATCATAACTTAATCCCAGCCCTCGCGGCTACCAACCCTGGGACGTAAATATGAAATCTGCATTAAATTGCAAGATCCCCCCTTTGGAAAGTAACGTGTACTTACCCCGATATTTCAGTCTGAGTCCCGGTAGAATGCACGTATACGCCCAATAATGGCCGATTTGCAGAAAAAAATTGCAAAAAACTGAACCTGGAATGACTTGAGAGTCTAAAATTGAAGCGCAGTGTGCTTTAGGATACCTTACACTGCAAAACACTGCACTGTACAGGAAAAGTTCGAAAAAATGGACCTTTGGAAATTTTCGAAATTTCAGATATTTATGGAAAATGCAACCTGTACCATATTGATAATTGCACTTTATTATATTCGAGAAAAATAGTAAGAAAAAAATTTCCGAAATTTTGGAGAAAACTGTGAAAGTACTAAGGGAATTTATGTGAAGTATCCCCCAAAATTGAAGATCCTTTTCAAATTTGTAAGACCTCAAGATTGACCAGATCGATCAGGGCGTATTCATTTTGTAAAAAATTGTGAACGAACAAACACTTTTTGGGCATCAGGGACACCCAAAATTAGTATTCCAGGTAGAATCTCTCATTCAGCATTACATAACTTTCATTTCTGTACGCATTTAATTTTAAATCAAGAATTCACCCAATTTTTCCACAACATGCTTTTCAATTTTTTTACCCTTGTACATTCACTTACTTGCAAGTGAAACCTGGTTAGGTCAGGGAAGGAAATGCCTTTATTAGCATTCGTTTTCTCACTTCCACGATCGAAGAGATCGTAAGTTTAAATACATATTTGATATCTGACAACACCTTTTGTTTATTTATTTGTTTATTTATTTACCTCATGCGCATATTTGTCCAATATTTACTGTTAACACTGGTCTACAGCGAAAATCTTTGCGGCTTAAAAATAGCCATTTCCGATTGATTTGATAATGCAAAAACGAAAATGACTTTTAAAACTTTCAGTTAGTCTTGGTTCTCAGATATAATAGTCCATGAATGTTACGTATTTTTTGTTACGTGTGTGGTGGGATGACATGGCGGAGAAGCTTTGTAGTACTTCAGAGGAATATTTACACAGATCAGCGATGCTCTGATTAGAGAATGTATCTTCACTGACCCGCAGCTTCGTCAATTTCTTAAAGATATACATTTTGACCAGGTTCTCCAGGGCCAAGAGGAATCAGCAAGGGAAGCATTTAAAGGTGTTGTGAATGGCTTTCTGGAAAATCGAAGAGCTACCATGTTGCGATTGTTAATAATCTTGTAGAAATGTACCATCAATCGGGATGCAACATTTCACTTAAATTACATTCCCTACATTCTCACCACTCCTCCTCCGACAACTGCTGTGCTATGAAGACGTACTGTGAGGAACATGGAGAGCGAATCCATCAGGGCTTTTTGCAAATGGAATGAAGATACCAGGGAAAATGGAACGCAGCTGTGCTTGGGCACTTCTTTTGGAGAGTGACAAGGGAAAACACGGAAAGGGAGTACAAGGGGCGAGCAAGGAGACGACGTTCACGCGTATAGGTCCCTTTATTTGAAGATTGTGAAGCTATATACTAGAGTTAGGCTTATTAAACACAATATATAATCTCGAATTAATTATCTATATCCTAAATGAGGATTCTGTGGTGATGTTTAGAATATATAGAATTTTAAAGAAAATGTTTAGTACTTCTACTTGAAATTAGTAGTATATCTTAAAAAAGTAGAGCTAACAAAAGAAATCGGATGTCATATTCAATTTTCTTATTACGGCAGTTTTGCTCTATTGAGAAAGGAACGAATTTTGAAGATATTTTTCTTGAACAGCGTAATTAAGCCAGTAAATATTGGTATATATTTGGAAAAAAACTCCCCTGCGGTACTGGGGTTTGAACGCTGTACTCTTAGAGCACCAAACGTGTGTCCTAGCGAAGACGCTCCCAAAACCCACTTTTCCTTATTTATTTGTACTACGCAATGAGACATTTTCTCTGCTCAATAGTTTCATAGTTCTCTCCTTTCAAATTTACAACTCCTGCAATAGATCCTCGAACAAATAAATCTCAAAATATATTTCGTTATTATTATTTAACTAAGGGAGTTAGTAGAAAGGTAGCGGTTCAATTACTTACCTTCTGGTTGCGGGGTCGGAGTTTGATCCAAGAGGAATTTGTGGCGGACAAAGCGGATTTACAACAGACACATTCTTAGCCCATGGCCTCTGCCCTGAATTTCATCATCATTCCGTCACCTTTCTCTCTATATCTTTCACATTCACATGATCTCTTCTGCTTCCCTCCATCCATGGGGAAAGGGCGGGAAGACTTTAAGTTACGCCCGGAGGGGAAGGAAACGGAAGGAACATCAAAGAGAGGAAAATTTACATCTGTAGATGTAAAGGAAAATTAGTCTCTGCAACTGTGTTCCAGAGCAATCAAGCAATAAATATTTTTTTTATTTTTCTTTACTATAATTTCCGGTTCTTCTACAGTCAAGGGGGGAAATATCTGGTTGGGGAAAGCCCGCTAGCCGACGGTAGGTCGACACCGAATATCGCTATCCAGCAGGGGAAGATCACTATCACCTCCCCAGGAAACATGGATTACACTTACAGGACTAATGAACTCAGTAGCTGACGCGCCCGGAATCACTAACAGCCAACCAACCAACCTACAGTCAGTCAAAGAATGTAAAGAGAAACGAAGCTCATTGAACTAAAAAACATTTTCGGTAAATAATTTACATTTAATGATAATATTAATAGCAATTACAATAAAGTTACTGGTCAGTAACATTCACTACAATCTTTTTCTGAAAAAATATGGGCAGGACTGAAAGCTAATCAAAACTAATTAAACTGTTTCTGAAGACAATCCAAACAATAGGCACTGGTCTTTACAGAGATCACTGTATATACTTTCAACGTATTGTGGATGAAATCATGCCCAATGCAAGGAGCTTAGGAGTTGTTTGTTGAATGTGTCTGTATGTGTGCGTGTGTGTATGTGCGCGTGTGCGTTCGTGTGCACGCGCGTGTCGCGACGAAGCGTGCCGTAAGGACGGGGAGGTCGCAAGACGAGAACCGGGAGGAACGTGGGCGGAGCGTCCTACAAAGTTTCGTCGTCATTTGCACGTCTCGAGCGCGACCATCTCATGAAACATCTTCTCGATGCGCCTCCGTCACCTTACGTGATAACGATTGATTGGGAGGAGTACATTTTTTGTGGATTTACTTGGGCTTTCGACTCTCTGGTAAGACTTGGATTGCAGAAATTTCGTTCCGATTATTTCAGAATAAAAAATAAAGGCAAGCAGTAAACGGTTCATGTAATCGTCGAGATAGAGCTTCAGTGTGGTTACTACTGTTTACGGTTTGGTTGAGATTGTTTTGGCGCCTTCTTTTCCTTGAAAGCAAAATGTTGGTACTTTCATTTGGGGCATTAAGAAAAGACCTTGAAATTTTACAACCAACTACAAGTCCGGAGTATCGAAGATTGGTCAGGTAAAATTATTATACTAATGGCACTTTCATTACCATCGAGGCGAAAAATATTCATTGGTCATATTCAATATTCATATGGTCAACTTTTGAGTCATAGATATTCAAGTTATTCTCCCTCTTCCCCTTCTTCTTCTTCTACTTCTACTTCTTCTTCTACTTCTTCCTTCAGAGATGTTTTAACTTCGACTTCAGCAGCTAAGAATTAATGCGACGAGAATAATGTAGACGAGCCCAACAGAAGAGCTGACGCAATACCGCAAGTAGCAAACACGCCTCAATTTTTAAAAAGCTCCCCCCCCAAAAAAAACTGAACAAAACTTGATCAAACATCTCCACCCAAGAAACAATGGTTACAAGCAGGACCCGAAGTTACGGAAATGAAACTGTCTGCAGGTAATAAGGCATTAACCCAATATTAACCATTTCACATCTGAATAAAGGTTTATTTATCGTCAAAAAAATAGTAAAAAGTATGTGTGGTGTATGGGGAGGATGTATATGAACTACAGAGTTAATTTTGAAGTACTGTTGATGAAATAACTACTCCCGTTCCACACTTCCGGCACCTAGCACAAAGAGAGCTCAATACAACGTACGACAAAAGTGAAACGAAACAAAAAGGCCATCTCAGCATTTGCTTAATACTTGTCGTTCAGTCGCTCAGAGAATCACTCCCCACGCAAGTCCATTGCCCGACTGTTAGTGCCAGTGAGGTGTTTCCGACACCGTACTCATAAATGCACGTTAAATGAACTCCTAATTCTTGTCAAGATCCCGGATTATATTACGAGCTTCCTCAGCCCACGGGCACTGCGACCAGAGCAACTGCCGCGAATTTTCTAAGAAAGAGTTTTACAAATACGTGATACCTCACTCGGTAACTAGCCCATGCCATTCGATTGGGGAAGCCTATTGAGCTATTACCTTAAATTGATTAGTATTACAATTTTTGGTACTGTAATGAAACCTTTAACATTTGAACGTTTCAATTGAGAATAAAATTAAAATTTCCAATCCAAAGGAATTTGATTTTGCGTTTATTTAAAAAGTGCAATAATTGCTGTAATAATTCCTACACACTAGTTTCTACGCTCAATTTAGGAACAAAGGTTATTGTCCGCCAGTAAGAGTAATATGATACATCTAAGTGGAGGCTTTACAACAGGAGAGAAACTACAGAGAGTTGTCTCAATATTTTACTTAATATTATTTCTATTTACATGGAACAAAAAAATTCTCTAATCACAAACCTAAATAGAACATAAATGGAAATAAAAAAGAAGTTGCATTGAAACATATTTCAGCCAAAAATGATTACATTATTCTGTAATGGCAAAAATGATTTTGCAAGGTAGAATTAAATAATAAAAATAAACAAAATAAATAATAATTAATACTAAAAATAAAAATAATTAAACTCTCAGTTGTTTAATAGAAAACATTATTCAATTTTAAGAAAGAGTCTTTTAATTTTCACTCATAAAATTGTTGATTTTGAGAAATTATTCTTTCAATATTTAGTTGTACAGATTTGCTGGACACTATTTTCTTAATAGACTTGATATGCGAATCTGCCATACGTGATCTCTGAGCAGTTTTGTTCAGATTAATTTGCGAACTAGTGGTGCAAAACAGCACGTACTTTCTCGCCCGTATTTTCTCGCAAAATTGTACATGGCCTTATTTCAAAATCTATCTGTAAAAACAGATTTCATTAGGGGAAAAATCTCTATCATCATAATTGTAGTTGTAGAAAGACGTCGAAACAATTTTGAATTTTTGCAATTTTAGAAATATCAGGGTTTCAAACTAAAAAAAAGACCTGCACCATTCTCTTAAACGTTTTTCGCACTATCCAACAAAAAAAATATTCCAAAACGATGGAGCCATTTTTTTTAATTCGAAAGAGTCCTAGGGGCTTCAAGTAAAGTATCCCTCAAAATTAAAATATCGGGGTCAAATTCAAGGGGCCACTACATCAGCTATATCGATTGGAGAATATCAAGTTTGGATAAAATCGCCTGGACGGTTTAGCTCGTAGCGTTGTTCACACACAGACAGACATCAATCAATTTCTCGCTATCAAGGACCCACAAAACATGGATTCTGGCTACACCGTGTGTTTGAAGATGTTTTTCTAAATTTAGCGACTGGATTTATCCACCTTTTCATTACCAGGGCCCTAAAATAAGAGTTTTCTGGCGATAATTCGCCGTTTTTTCGCGCAGCATTACATAACTTTCTCTCTACTCCGTAGCGAGAGTGTAAAATATTGCTCGCATCTGAATGTACTCACAAACATTGAAATAGTTTCTCCCGCGAACTTTCTTCTGGGAAACGAGAGGGACATAAGAACGCACAAGATTAACGTCCCTTCAACAGTTTCCTTTTGATCAGATATTAAGTTTTCACTTGTAATTGCATTTTTAATCTATTCTGGTGACCAAAAAAATTTGTCAAAAGGCCAGAAATCCACTTGTCTGTGATCTGAAGAGAATGTTTCCCTTTCCATCATGTCGCCATCAATATTAAAACACCCCTTTCTGTATTTTGAGGGGAATGGGGAGGGGAGTCAGGGGAAGTTGCCTGTGCCCGCAAGAGCGCTGAGGTTCCCAGGCTGGCAAGTAGCTCGAGTGGGCGCAGTTTGACGCGCCTATCCTAAACAGAAATGATCCATGCAGTCAGTTTCCTCTGTATAGGGCAGTACATTTTAGCAGCGTTAGCAACGCTAAATAGTGAAAGAAAAATGGAAAGTAATAACGCCGTAGGAATTGTCAACGACTCACTAGAACATCCTCACAACGGATAACAATGACACAAGAGCACACTTACAATGCGTCATACAGCAACAACTACAGGAAATGCAGCAGAGATTAGATGAAATGCAACGCAGCACGTTCGTCGCAATCTCAGCCTCCAGGTAAGTGAGCTACAACAGGACAGAGCCGGGGAATGTGGTGAGTTAACAGCCTACAAAAACAGAAAGTAAGTGTAGTAACTGATACTTTGCTGCGATATACTATACAAATTCATTCAATTTTAAGTTTAAATCAGGACTAGACCGGTCCGGTTCGGTTAAAAACATTTTAATAAAAGAAAATCCTGAAATGTTGTAACCTGATTTCAAATTACGATTTGTAAATTAATTTTTTTAGATTTTTTTATATATACTACACATGAACATTCCCATGACCTTGTTTGTGGATATGGTAATAACCCTATTCCTCGAAAACATGCTTGCAACTTTTCGTACAGGTACTATTCATTATTGGTAATGATGTCCAAATCACTAGGATTGAAGAAGCCGGTGAAGAATTCCTCTAAAGTCACACACCTTTCAAATTTGTATTGTATGCGTTATCAATTATGCATTTTATTAATAATATACGAAATCAATATGACACCAGTCATATAGGTACGGAACTATAATAAGTGTATTAAATAATATTACACTTTGTATAATGTTATTATATACGTAAAAGTGAATAAATATCACGCTCTATTTGGTATCCACAGCCCAGACAACTACTCCAAATCTATTTTCGCATTTCTATGGGCGATCCTGATGCCAACAGACTAGGTTGATTCAAGGACGCCCACAGCGTCTGAATTCCTAACAGTTCGCAGTCTTTTCCACCCGTAGATCGTGCCCCCTAACGGCAGATGGAAACATTTTAAACCGTAATAATTTTGCTAATAACTTTACTGTAATTGGCAAAATAACATCAGGAGTTCACTATTTACGACAACCGTGTCAAACCGCACCCGTATGAGGTACTTGCCCGCCAGGGAAACCCGCCTGGGGTAGTGGCTACGTAAGTAAAAATGTGTGCCGGATTTGTTCCATCCAGATATTCGAGATTTTAATTATGGTTATTTTCTTTAGTAATAATTACGGTTTCATTTTGAATTTCTTTTAAATTCAGTCTTGTATAAAAATGTTTGACAAGTGGCAAGAATATGTTTGAATGGTGAATTCTTTCCTTGTTTTCATTTTTGTTATATTTTATTAAATCATTCAGTTATTTGTGCAATATGTAACAATATGAAGTATTTTGAATAAGTCCCTGTAAAATCACAATTATTGCTTACGGTAGGAAAACTCTTTTTACAGGCAAGAATCTTTGTTGAAGAGTTCGCCGCTTGCACTTTTCGCCGCAAGCGGTGAACTCTGTTTCCAAGGTCGTTTCAGCAAGGGGAAGGCGGGGAGGCAGCTGCCCCTCCTGAAAGCTAAAATAATGAAAATAAGAACAACAACAATAATAATAATAATAATAATAATAATAATAATAATAATAATAATAATAACGATATATACTCAAACTTACTAATAAAAGTATTTTCCCAATTTTAGTTTAATGTGTTGTTAATTTTTATTAGAAATAAATTTCTTCGTGATAAACCTTTGCTGCAACCGCTCATCTTCCATCCAACATGAGCTATCTCCCGTAGAGTCCTTCTCCCGTGAATTTGAGAGCTATTGTCCGCGTCTACTGGAAAATGCCTCTAATAAGTATGAATGGAGATCTTTTTCCATCTTTACATTTGCTTACAAGAACAACAGGGGCAACAAATGTTTACAGCAAAAACTGAAACCATCGAAGCTTCAAAATGTGGAAAAATAACATGCAATTATTCATACACAATGCATTTTTACCCGACTGCGAGGAAAAATCTCTAAATTTGTTAGATTCATGGTCTGGTCGTAACCGCTTTCAAATTCGAAGAAATTGAGAGAAAAGTGTTGAAGTTCTGAGAACTCCTCCTCTGACAACAAATTGCATTCAGCCATTGGAATTTTTTTTCGCCAGTGGAAGGCGCTGTTCAGGAAAATATATGTTGAAATAATCTTGAGACAATGTATTCAGTATTTCAGCGACACTGTGTCTTTAAGCTTCCGTCTTTAGTTCATTACCAATTTTCGTCTTCTAGGTTTTGAAATTTAATAAAATAATGCATGGTACACCGCACAATATACAGAGCATCGAACAGGATCATTTCTGTATCCCGCAGAGTTCTGTTCAGATATTACTAATCGTGATTGTGAAATAGAATTATGCCAGAAATATTCATTTGTGCAATGTGCATACTGTACAAAAAATTTGTTCGTTCAACATTCCATAAATTGTTCTAATTTTTGTGATAATTACCTGGAATAAAACCATTTTGCACATTGTTTTATTTCATGTACTAATTGTATGTATTAGCAAAGAAAATTTAAAAAACTGTACTGTTTATGTTTATTGTGAAATGAACTGTTTTTTTAATTGCACACAAATGAAATGTTTTACATTATTTTTGACCAACTTCTCTTGTTACAGGAAATTATGAGTAAAACAGTATTAAATTCAATAAATAGCATTCCAATTTATTTACAAGCGTAAAGAATATTTTAAAGCACAAAATTGATTACTTTTTAATTCAAAATATGAATTAATTTAATCTATATAAAATTAACATAGAAATTTAAATAATTCGTCTGTCAGCAGTAAATGTATTATAGTTTCTTGTGTAAGTTCTTTTATAAAAAACTCGTTATATGTAGTACATGCAAAATATACATGCTATGTTATATTTTGTATTTTTATTGAAGATAAGTTATAACATTTCTTGATGCCAATTAGCAATTAAATGATCAATGTCCAATTTTCGTATTATAATTTAAAATTAAAACCAGTTGTGATTATTTCTTGTGCTTGTATATCTACATTTCATGACATCTTACAAAATGGCAATTATTATGATTTACATTGAACAATATTTCATCCCCGTGAGAGATATGCTATTTAAAATATAAGAGAAGAAATTAAAGAATGGTAATTTTCGCGAACAAAAAAGCAAAATGAGGCGATGACATGTGAATTTGATTCACAAAACAAACGTAAATCTCTTCTTTACATAATTACAAATAAATATGAAGTGATACAGTTGTTATATGATGTATATTTTCAATATTTAATAATTATACATGTTGACGATAGTCATGGTAATGAAAAAAGTAACTGCCATTAAGAAATGGTTAAGGAAAATAAAATATCTCAAATAAAATAGACTTTTTACAACACGAAAAGTATTGAATGTTCTGGGAATGGCCTGCTCCCACCGAATGCGATTTGACCTTGAGGAAACAACCCTCTGCAACGCCAGCTTCAGCGCCCGTGCGGGCTCGTCGCTCAGCTTGCCAGGGCTGTCCAAGTTGTCTGTAGAAATGAAAAGTGGTTCGAAAATGTTGGCAAGTTTGGAAATTTGTACAGCATTGGCAGTGTGTATCAGCAGCCAAAAGTTTCATCGTGAGATGAAAAGAGCATGTACTAAATTCAATGAAAAACAATATGAGAGCATGGTTGGCCATTCACATTGCGACATTACCTGTGAGAGGGATGGCAGCGAGGGGACAGGCGTAATTATAGTAATGCGTGGTCTTCACTAGAAAAACAGAGGGACAAATATCAGAATTAACGATCAGAATGAAAGATTTTTCCATTGATGTATCAAAATGTAACTTTTCTTACACTGACTGAAATTCCAAAGCATCGATCATTGAAATTAACACTAAAAATGGTAGTATATAGAAGATACTAATAAAGATCATTTTCAAATTTAACAAGAATGGAGCTCAATGCCTGATGGCTGTAAGCCAGTATTTTAAAACATTTCAAATACAACGAAAGGGAATGAGTGGTTGAAGACTGTTGCAGGTAATACCACGAGTGCTTTGGAAATTGTCAATAAATCCCCGACTCACGAAGCGAGGAGTTGCATCAAAAGCTCATATTGACCCTGACTATTTATTTTCCTCGCTTGCCAAAAGTATGAAGTACATCTTTCAGGAAAGATTTAGTTAAAAGGCTTCTTGTTCCCTTATCGCAACAGTCGTATCTCAACTGTCGGTTACAGCTGTTGATATTCTACCGTAACTATTCCTGTAATACGAAGGTACACGTAGAAGAGCATACTTTTTTAATGTTTAGAACAAATGATTATTTCATGATTTTACACAAATTACCCCCAACTTCGGTTTTAATAAATGTCTAGGGACTAACATTTGTATATCAGGAGTTTTTTTGTTTTTTTTCTAGGGCTTGTATCCAGCCGAGAGCCGGTTGCCCTTTACGTCCCGAAGGGACGCATATTCGACCATACACTAGACAAACACTTGCGGGCTCCTCTGATCTGGGGTCAGCAGAACGCGAGGCCCTCCGCGACAACACACACACAAAGTCAAGGGACAAACAGCCATGCCCAAGGCGGGACTCGAACCCGCGAACCTTCGGACCGAAGCGCTGAGTCGGTACTCGCTCTTAGCCACCTCGGCCATCCAGGTCGGCATTAGGAGTTCTTAATATTCGATTAACTCAAAGTATAATACATTTTACAACTATGGTTTTACTATTTCAGACGTACAGCAAATAACAAATATCGAATTTACAATTTTAATATCTTCCTTATTTCTTCACACTTGTTTTTACATTGTCCGCACACGAAAAACCGTAGTTCAGTCATAATTCTCTTTAATGCTTCTCTCACCATTAGAGCTCTTTCTTCATTTTTATATCTTCTTCATTACACTTGGTTTCTTCTGTTCTGGAAGACACTTTCCCGGTAGACAAGTGTTCCTGGAAGACACACGATGTCTAAGGTAGATTGGGTTTCACTATTACTTTCTCGCCTTACGTATTGTTAGTAAGATGAGAATGTATTGTGAACGTGTGCTGGAAAATGGCGATTCTTCGACAGAAAAACTATAATTCCCCGGGTCCTGGTAACGAAAAATTAAATAAATCTTCTTCCTGTTTAAGTAAATTACTTCGTCTTTTGCGATGTGCAGTCACAATCATCTAACACTTTGTGTAATCAGTGTTGTGGCTTCTTGGTACTGAAAAATCGGAAAAACATCTGTCCATCCATCCATCCGTCCGTCAGAGTAGTTTTCGTGTAATTTTGCGTAAGTATAGGCAATTTTTAAAAATTTCATTTTCTAAACAATGGCTTAAAATTTTTTTAAAAATTTTCTCCTCTTATGAATCAAAAGATGAAAAAAAGTGCGCTGGTCCCATTTTTTGGTGAACGCTGTATTTTCGAAAATTACAGAGAATTGATTTTTCAAGGTTATAAAACCAAAGAAAACTATTTTTCTCTCGAGTGAAATCTGTTCTAAAATATTAGAACGGTGAGAGGAGATTATGTACAATTTCTTTTAAAAAACTATACCATGCTCTCCGCAGTGGCATCTCCTGGTGAGAGTGCATGCAACAGAAATTGTTTGTAACACGAGCTGCAGCTTGTAACAAAAGAAAATGTGATTGCGACCTAACCACGATCATAATGTATGCTGGAAGTGTTGCCCCCTTCATTTGTTCCCCAGTGATCTGGTTACTACCAACATAAATGCAGTTGTTAATAAGAGACCCTGATTCGGCTCAGTACGGTAAGACTTTCCTGACACACAGTGGTAGTTTTCGCGTAATTTCCGCTTGTAGTCAAAACAGTTTATAAAAAATATTGTATCAAAAACGGCTCCAATTTTTTTCTTTACATTTTTTCTATGGATAGAGCAAAACACTCTTAGTAATGGCACAGGGATCATTTTTGTTGAATTCAGTGAATTTTCGAAAATTGCAAAAGTTAAAAACAAGGCGAAAAAGTATGTGGTGTTGTAGAACTCGTTTTTCGACTTCTGGTTCATGAAATCTTCGGAATAGTCAGAATTTTCGTTGATTGACAATTTCTTCAATGCTTTTTATTAACCATAAATATTTGAAAAAATAACTCCCAGACTTTACTTCTAAACTCGTAGTGTATAATGAATTTGCAGACTGAGACAAATTTTTTTTCATAGAAGTTGTATTTACTGTGTTCACTATTATCAAATCTTCTAGTGCTAAATTCTTGTGTATGTAGTTGGAGACCAGTAATTTCTGGTCACTATAATCGAAAATACAGTATATCCGAGTTCACTATATCCAGTGTCGTCAGTATATTCATTGCGAGTGTTCTAACGAGCACGTATCCGCATTGCGCTTGTGCACGTGCCGTGAAGAAACTGTCTAGATGTTTTTTCCAGCACCATTTCCTCACGCAAAGAAATGAACAAGCTGTCGCTGAACACACGCTCCAGTTACATCACCTCTCGTCACGAAGTGTCCTACTGCGCTTCCAGTCCGCCAAATTGTTCCGGTTATCACTTGCTTTCCATCAAAGTGGAAGTAAGATCCAGTCTTCGTCTGCAGAAAATATATAGATCTCCGATCATGGGCGGAGATTTTAACCCTTCAGTGGTCGCGCATAAATGGAAAAGCGAGTGGTCGCGTGGATTACAATTGCAATCCATTTTCAAAAATCTTATTAACAATATTTTTCAATCGTCTTTTATGTCAAATATGAAGGATCAATGTTATCTAAAACACTGACCTGTTACAAAATACTACTAAATTTATTAGAACGTAAATATATTACAAATTCTATGAAATGCATATTCATAGTATATGCACAGAAATGCATGTAGTATGCCCTTAAACAAATATACTTAAATATATGCAAGTAGATGTTTGTCTTTGAAAAGTCTTGTGCTTCATATGTTTTGTGCACTTGATATACTTCACATTACTATTATTAAATAACACAGTTTGACAAAATTGATTAAACATCTGACGACTCTATTCTGAATGGGTTTCAATGTCAACATCAGACGAATATCTCACTCAGATTTTCTTAATGTATTCTGGGGACACCCATTGGACACAATGTACGCAGTATTGTCGAATGCATGTTTCGCTGACGTTCACAGAGATAATAATGTCCCATGTTGGCCTTTTGTGGCTGCGCTGACTCCTCGATCCCTTTTTAGATTCCCAGTAGAAGCCTCACACGTGTTCTTTTTGCTGTCGGTACAGTTTTTTCTCTCGATTCTCCTTTTCATTTCTAGTTTCATGAAGATCCTTTAAAAATCCTCTCTAATCAACTTTTCTTCATTGTTGTACATTGCGTAAACATTCAGAGCATTGATTACAGCCATATTTATGATAACTTAGGTGAGAAACTGAACCGTGAATGGTCGCGCGGATTACTATTGTAATCCAAGCTGTTTCCGGCGCTTATCGCTAGTGCAGCAGTTATTGCTTGAGTCTTTTTTGCCATAATTCAGTAGCTAGGACCTTAAAACGAAAGGTACCGGAAAGCCTATGCCAAAAGTTTGTTAACTCTCGCCGTAAACAGCGAATGAATAAGACTGGATTACAATAGTAATCCACGCGATCCCTCAAGAGTTAATCGACAGACAAAAAATTTTGTTTTCCAATATTTTTGATTCCCTTGAGAGGATCGAGTAATATGAAGAAGCACTGTTGACATATTTGCTGAAAATGATAATAAAAGTTATCTTACGAGCCTCTCCTTAGTGTACAAGTATGTTGAAACGGATGCTGGTTCATCCAATTTTTCTTAAAATTATTTTTATTTTTGTAAAATATGGAAGAAAAGACCGCAGGATCTTGTCTAAACACTCATCATGAGCTGTTAGTCTTTTTTTCATTCTGACGTTTCGTCAAACTAAAATTTGATAATTTCAGTAACTTACAACCTTAATCTGAAAAAAATATACATTTCTGGACATCAGTTAGAACAATAGTTACACATCTAGGTCGCGAAATTAGGATATCTGTCAATTTAACTTGACTTTACAGTTCTTCACGTTGAAACAGTTGTTGTTGTAACCATTATTAACCTTTACCCTGAAACCTTATTGTTGTAACCATTATCCCCTTAATGTGCTAAGGAAAGACAATGATGTTCAATTTAATAGAAGTCACAATATCGTCACAAAACGGTGGTGGTGGTGGTGGTGGTGGTGGTGGTGGCGGTGGTGGTGGTGGTGGTGGTGGTGGTAATTATGTTGTCGTTTCTTCCTGTTGATCCTTTTTTTAATGATGTTGAAATAGGTGGAATACTGGTTATAATTCGAGACCATGTAGGATCAATCTTCGTATACACCAGGAATTAATATTTCTTGCGAATCATCACGGCGGTGGCGACTTTTCGACACCAGCTACACAGCTGCACTGGAGCCGACCGCTACCTGGATGAGGGTTCATGGTTCCTCTGATCTATCGTTTTCGTAATCTCCTCCTCTCAATTGCAGACAAATGCCGGAATAGTACCTTAAATAATGGGCCGCAGAGATCCTTCTTGGCCCATCTTAACCATACTCTTCCTTAGGACTGGGCAATGGGCTTATCTCTATCCTTACATATTCGGTTCAGTATAGCGGACTATTAGTTTGACAGTGAAAAAAATTGCGTATCGCCGAAGAGCTCATTGCTCTGCTCCTATCAATTCCAGACAAATATCACCGGGAGCGGTAGGTCAGTGCATCAACTGATGTCACTGCAGCGCTTCTGACCGGGAGGTCCTAGGTTCGAGTCCTGACGGCGACAGGATTTTTGACACTAGCTTTTCAGCTAGGTCGAATTCAGTCGCTGTCTGGAGGAGAATTCTAGCGGCCGGCTGCTCTGATCGGTAGTTTTCCGTGGTTTCTCCGATCAACACCAGGCGAATGCCGGAGCAGTACCCTATCAAACGGGCCACGGACCGCCCGCGATCTGTCCTTCCTCTTCCTTGTCCTATCCTCTCCCGTTACACACACACACACTTACACTAACATACACTACACTACCACATATTCCGGGAGACTGGTTGGGAGCTTAGAGCTTGTCCCGGCTGGGGCGGTGCCCTGCTGGTGGGAGAGTCCTGGTTAGGGGGAAACCCCAGTAGCCGAAGGTAGGTCGGCGCCGGATCTCGCTATGCAGCGGGGGAAGATCACCGCCATCTCCGGAGAAAAAAACATGCACTACACTAACGGGACTAATGACCGAAACAGTTGACGCGCCCGGAAACACGAAAAAATCAACCAATCAATCAATCCAGACAAATATCGGTGTAGTACCATACACCACAGGCTACAGAGCAGGAGATCTTTCTTAATCCATTCTGACCGCACTCTCATGGGGGTCGCGCAACAGGCTTATCTCCATCCTTGTATACTCGTTTCAGACCAACGGACTATTAGTTTGGCAGTGAAGAAAGTTGCCTCTCATCGTAGACCGCATCACTGTGAAATGTATTTGTACGCCAGCTGTATGGGTTGGAGAGCCAGCTTATAATATTTTGAAAGTGTTCTTTCAAAGAGTTTTCTCTGAGGTTAGCGTCCGTTTACATGAGTGATTTTGTTTGTACCGATATCATCTTTAAAAATACAACAGCCTACAATCAGCAAATATCAAAGACGTCGTACTGTTTACTTTCATCTGGCTTTCAACCAAATCCACAGACCAACTTTTAATCAACAGAATAATATTTCTTTAAGGAGTTTGAAGTTCTCTTTTCTTGAATTCTGGAAATATATTGTTTGTTTGCATTCGATTATTCTGCATTGGACGGATGACAAAATACGTAAAATACCACAGTCCCATCAAAAGTTAGCCAACGTTCGCAAAATAAATGCGAATCATTTTCCTCGCCGGTCACGCCCCAATTTATATTAGCATGAATGAGTGATAAAGTAGGCGCTCACATGACTGAACCAACTACCTAGCCCTCTCGAAACTAAAGTCTGGAAATAGGCAAATCAGCGATAACTGCGAGACCCTCGCCGCAAATATCTTTCATAAAATTTAGTGTTCACAATATGTCGTCTAACGTCATATCAGTTGAGTCAGTATCAAAATGCTGAACCAAAGCTTTCTGTGATTTATTCCACTTGAGTGATCACTAGTTGACTTATTGCTGATATGACTGGCACTATGACACTTGTACATTAAGTGGATCCCATTGATAAGTAGATCGTAAAACTAGCCTAGGAAACTCCACATTCATTCACACATATTGTGTGTGTAATTTGATTTGATTTATCTGGTCAAAAAACAGTAAAAACTGTATATGACCAAGGGAGGAGAAGATTATCTCTGCACGTTTTCTTGAGTACCAGAACCCCATTCCAACATTTTCACGATAAATAATTGATATATTAATGAAATTTGATAATAATAATAATAATAGTAATAATAATAATAATAGAAATAATAATAATAATAATAATAATAATAATAATAATAATAATAATAATAATAATAATAATAATAATATTTTAAAAGCGCGAGATTAGCAACATTTGAAAAAACTAGATATTTTCGTCCTCAAGTTATAGAAAAACTCTTTGCAACTGAAAACGAACTGCAGATTTGATTTTTCTGCATTGCCAGCAATATAGTAACTCACTCTAAGCTCCATTCCCACTATAAGCAAAGAAAGAGCTCAATGAAACGGGCGCATGGTGAAGCTACATTTATGTCCAGAAGCCAATCAAGGGGTCATCTCAGCATTTTCTCAATGGATGTAAATGGGGGTCACTGACTGGGAAGCTGAAGTACATAACTTGTTACAGGCATATTAAGACTTTTTTTTAAAATTATACGATAAAAATGAAAATTAATCCATTGCATATTATTGTTTTGTTAAAATAAACATTATTTTTCTTTATGATGATCAGTGTAGTCTCTAATTGTATGAAAACAGTTATGCAGCAGAAAAGATTTTACTTTTAACTTAAATTTGTGTACCGACTTTAATTGTTTAATTCATTGTTTAATTGTTTAATTCATTCTGGCAATTCATTGTAAAGTTACGTACTTGTATGTGGATTTCGTATAGTCAGCTGTTGATATTAATACTTGATGAACGTGATTTCTACGATGTGTGTTGTAATTATAAATATCAGTATTGCATGAAAATATGTTCCCATCGTCAAGTCAGTATTGACAAATATTACAGATTCGTAAATAAATAGGTACGGTAATGGTAAGATTCCAAGTTCAATGTAAAGAGGCTTGCAGGGATCCCGAGCATGGCATTTTTTTCATTATTCGAATTTTTTTATATGCAGACTTCCAACAAAGTGAGCTTTAGATTATTTCAGTTTCTTAGAAAATCTAGACATAACTCTGAAGAAAATTAGTAATCGCTCTTTTGAGTTCATTGTTGTATTGTCAGTATTGATTTTCTAGGTGAATCACACGAAAAAGAGTAGTTACTCAATTTCCTTCATTATTTAAATTTAGATCAGAAGTACCCAACGGGGTGGATATTTTCTTGAGGTTCGATGAATATGAGAAGGCCGTCAATGATGATCAGGGGGTCGATTGGGACCTAGCCGTATATGAACAGGCGATTGATAGGTATAATCAAGGTTCCATTGATTACAAAAAATATTAAACTCGATAATTAATTGTTTTCTGATATAAAGCACGAAAACAATAAATTACAAATTCGTTTCTCCTCGAAAGAAGAGGTCCATGGTTCATCCTTAGGATGAGGGGATGGTGCAACTGGTTCATCGCACCGGTACCCCGAAGTAAGAGACCATTTATAAGAACCCCCGTGGACGGATATCCGCAAAGAATTAAACAAATCGTACTTGTTGCTTATTTTCTCTATTTCACCATTCATTTTCTTCTACCAATTATATTTAAAACTCTTAAATTCACGTTTATTGCAGATAGGGTGGCCTATTTGAACTTTCTTCACCGGGGCATCCCAGAACTTAGCTACGCAACTGCTTGTTTAGAAAACTGAACAATTTATAACCATATATTCGCAACAATACTCTCTATCGGGGAAGAAATTACTTCCTCTAATATATACTAGAAAATGTTATTGTCCGTTAAAAACGCTCAACATTTTGTATACAATGTAAGAGTCTTTGATTATTGAAAACTTAGATATTTACGAAAATATTGGTCTACGAAATCGTTATTTTCGAAACATTTATGAGTAAATTTTTGTGTTATGATTATGTACTCTGTATATTATTGAAAATAATGTACGGGGCTCGATGGAGCAAATAATTCTTTTAAAAGAGGTCGATAAAAGAAAGTGTTGGAGATACCTGATTTTGATATTACTGTGAATGTATCTACACGAAAAACATTTAAATCAAAAGAAGCAATAGATAAAATCATAATTACCAACTGTATGTGAAATAAAAACAAATGATCAAGGTTACACTGACACGATGCATAAATTCTTACAATTATAAAATGTACACTGACACAACAAATAATACACGCTTTTGTGGAGAATTTACTAAAACTTCACAGTAAACGTTTGGATATAAATAAAAGTGTCCGGGGCTCCAGATCTCCGACAGTCGACAACCTCGATCATTGCTGAGAGATCTTGGGTTAGACTCCTAGTATCAGACCGTTCATTTTTGTATTCACGAAACAGTGGCAGATGTTTAAGTGGTACCTCTTAATTCTGAGCAAAGCCGCGGAAACTTCAGATACCGCAAATAGTTGTAAATAAGGAAAATGCTGAGTTTTCGTGCGGAGTCTGATATTGGTCAATGTTGTCAGTAAGAATGAGGGAATGATAACACCAGTTTAGGAAGTTACAGATCCAACGACACGAGAGTTGACTAATGAACATTTTAAAAAACTTCCTTGTTTGTGTAGAGACTCGGGAGGATTTTGTGGGTCACGTTCATAATTATATTGGACTCTTCAAAAGGAAAATGAACGAACATATTATCTACGTTCTACGAGCACGTTCCTTGATCCGACACCTTTCAACCAAATATTCTTAAACACGCAAAGATCACAAGGACGACATACATATCCTTCGTAAAAATCATAATTCAGGAGAAGGAAATCGGAATACACTAAGTAGAAGTAGACAGTGGAGAACTGAGAATCATGCTTGTAGCGGCAGGGCTAAACATTTATGCTATAATAAACTTAAAATAATAGTGATATTCTTTCTTTATTTAAAAATAATGCGAATCAGTCCGCGAATATTTTGTGCAAATTTGCGACCGATACCTCTCTCCGAACTTGTAAATAGTAAAAACTTGTGGTCTGCAGGAGCAAAACTGCACGCACGCTTAAGAACAACAAACAAAATGCTCGCGTAAAACACTGCAATAAGTTAAATATTTTAACAAAAGTCTTAATCAATACTACAATTACATACTACAGTATGTGTACAGTGCAACAGTTCTTTACACCTAAAAATTATTAAAAAATCTACAGTTCCATAATGCAACATGTGAATAGCAATTATTTAATAGGGTGGTCTCTCCTTCGGAGCCTTTCTATCGCATTACATCCGCTCTGTCGTGAGCAGTGATGCACTGAGTATGATAATTCAGCTGTTACTTACATTATGAGAATAGGCGAAATAACGTAACCAAATATTTCCATTTTTAGCGAAAATCAAATCTGTTTTATTGTTTTTGGAGTTTTCAAGTTCCTGGGTATACGAAACCATTGACAACATTCACATGGCCATAAGCTGTTTAGTTTTTTCTCAATTTCTGCGCACAAACGAAATTCATAATGTAGATCAAATCGGTGCAATTAGCTGCCAGATCCGCAGCCACTGCAGCATAGCTCAACGCCACGCGATACACTGAACGATATTTCGTTTATTTGCATTTTTTTCGGTGAAAATATAAAGTGTATATTTTTTTTGTACTTTTCTCAAAATCCTAGTTATACAGGGAGGCCTATCAACTATGGTACACCCCTTTAACTTCTAAACAGTTCCCGATATCGAAATGCAGTTTTCACTAAACAATACGGAATCATGGGGCAAGTGAAATGATGTAGATATATTGTTTGAAATATTTTTAGTTTTTAAGAATTTTTTTAAATGGAACCATATATTTGTCTCACTAGCAATAGATATATCATAAAAAGAGGAATGTGATGTAACATGTGTTAATATTTTGATAGTATTGTATATAAAATTATTATTTCTGATATGAGATTTTAAATTAAACATGCAATTTTTCGAGCAGCAGCCTTGGCAACTGTCACTTTTGGGGAAAATGGTCTTCGCGACCGCTCCCCTCTCCCCGCGAAAGTGCCGGCGCCGCGAAAGCGCCGCCATCCCCAAAAGCGCCAGTTGCTACCGCAAATCTTCTATTTTTAATTTAAAATCGCATGTCAGAAAGTATCATTTTATACTCCAAATACTATCAAAACATTAACATATGTTACATTATTGCATTCATCTATTTGTAATCTATCTATTGCTAGGGAGAAAAATACGTGGTTCCATTTAGAAAATCAAAGATGATTAAATTTCTCGGAAACTAAAATATTTCGAACAGTATCTCTACGGCATATTACTTGCCCCATGATTTCGCATTGCTGAGCGAAAACTGCATTTCAATATGGGGATCTGTTTAGACGTTAGGTGTGTGGCTCATAGTTGGTGGGACTCCTGTATAACGAAGCCATCCACATCTCTCACATTTGCAAAGGCTAGTTAGTTTTCTCTCAATTTCTGCGTGTATACGAAATTAGTAATAGAGAAGTCGTTATCTCCAAAACATTAGAATGCATGTTATAGGTTTTGAGACCCTTATTAAAAGCATCTATAACATAATTCCTATGTCTTCGAGATTGTATCGTAAAACTGAATAACTCAAATATGGTTTGGTTCTTTTTCATATTATTTTTTAATTTATGGTTTAAGGATATGCTGCCAAAAATAATTTGTCATATAGACTGCATTAGAAAAGAAAATGAAAAACCGACCATATCGCTATAAAATGTGGTGCTATTGTAACAACATTAGGCAGTACAATTCGGTAGTTTTCGCGGTACGCAATTCGGTTTCGCAGTTTGAGTGACGTACTTGCACGATTACGCACGAAGTCGGCGTCGTGTTTGCCCGGGCAATCGCACTCTTCGAACTCGACATCTGGGTAGGTAGATGAATGAAATACCGGTGGCCACGACGCGCCCAGTTACAGATTCATTATGAAGAACAGATGCCATAGTACAAAATTGTATGTATGTATGTATTTATTTTTTTATTTATTTTACGTCAAAAAAAACAGTTAAAACTGCGTATGACGTGCTATGCGGAAAAGTGAATTGTGTGCACATTTTCAAAATTCTGTGATCCCTACACTAAGTCATATACTACTTAAATTTTGAAAACAGGAAAAAAAACTCCCATGTAATAAAATCTATTTTCAAGGATAAATAAGCAATAAATTTTGGCTCTTATCCATGTTGTCCTTCGGAATAATACTTCCTGCCGCGACAACACTGGAAACGATAATTTGAATAATTGTATTTCCCACTGAATTCTAGAAGACGTGCACAGAAAATGAAGTTACATTTATGTCCAGAAGCAAAACAAGGGCCCATCTCAGCATTTGCTCAATGGATCAGGGAAACTGGACGAAAAACCTGATCGAGATGGGGGTCATTGACCCGGAGGGTGTAGTACAATAGTTGTTACAGGTTGTTTATACACATTTATACAGTCCAAATGGTAAATAATGCATTATGTGTCATTGTTAAAATTAATGTTACTTTTCTTGTGATGCTCAGTATAGTCTCTAATTGTATGGAAACAGTTATGCAGCAGAAACGATTTCACTTGGGATTTAAACTTTTCTATCGAATTTAATTGTTTAATGTCATCTGGCAAAGTGTTGTAAAATAATGTACATGTATTGTACGTAAATTTTTTGTAATTAGCTGTTGATACTGTCACCTGATGAATATGATTTCTACGTCGAGTGTTATAGTTATAGACATCGGCATTTTCTGAAAATATATTCTCGCCCTTAAGCAAGTCATTTTTGACAAAATCCACTGATTCGTAAATAAACAGACACGGTAATGGTAAAATTCCTAGATTAATGAAGAAAGGTTTACATGAATCACGTGGGTGGGATTTGGTACAATTCGTTTTTGTAATCTAAAAGCCTGGGAGCTATAAGATGTATTTCCCCAGAATATTATGCCATATCTCAGGCGGGAATGAACATTTGCGAAATATACACAACGAGCAGTATGAAGGCTGACTGAATTTGAAAGAATTCTGAACGCTTAGCATAATGAACTTAATTTTGTGTTCAATTCATTTAAATGGACGTTCCATTTAAGGTTTGACTGAATTGAAAGACCTAAAAATTTTGTTGCCTTAACATCAGTCAATGGTACACCGTTCATTTTCAATGGAGCACAGAATTGTTTATTTGAAATGGAAAACTGCATTAAAACTGTTTTATTTTCGTTTACTATTAATTTGTTATTTCAGAACCAATTTGAAACATCTGATATTGTACTATTTACGGTTTCTTTATTGCAAGGATGTTCGTATCATCCGCAAAGAGAACCGTTCTTCCGTTTCGAATCGTAGGGAGCATATCATTTACGTAAAGT
>BLKR01004299.1:0-113348 GCA_011170035.1 Teleogryllus occipitalis
GAGGGGCGGTGCGAGTGCGGCGGGGACGGTTGGGGCAGTGGAAGTGGGAGGGGTGGTGCGGGTGCGGCGGGGACGGTTGGGGCAATGAAAGTGGGAGGGGCGGTGCGAGTGCGGCGGGGACGGTGGGGGTAGTGGAAGTGGGTGGGCCGGTGCGGGTGCGGCGGGGACGGTTGTGGCAGTGAAAGTGGGAGGGGCAGTGCGGGTGCGGCAGGGAGGGTTGGGACAGTGGTCGGGGGCGGGCGGCGGAGTAGAGGGTGCGGGAGTTGGTTGGGAGGGATGATGGGGGACGGGAGCTGCGACAAGCAAGGGTGGAGAGATGGCGGCGCATGCAGCAAGGTGGCTGGGATAGCACGTGAGGCGAGGGCGGTGGGTTGGCAGGGACGTGTGGATCGACGGTGGCCACGGGGACGTGGTAGCGACGCAGACGGGTGGAGGCGGAGGAGCGGTGGCGATGGCGGGCGGCGAGCGCGCCGAAATTACTTACGACTTTCTGGACAGTCGGAAGAGTAAAGGCGAGCGCTATATCATCCCGCTCTTTTCCAGGGGACTTACATGCGTAGCTGCGAGGGCGGGCGAAAAATTCTTGCGTGAATTGTGCACGACTGAGCTTGCCGGACTCAGCCGCTGGACGGGTCGTGCGTTGAAGCGGATGGCGCCCGGGATGTGGAGGGATTGTGTGGCAAGGTTGGCAACAACCCATGTGCTAAATGTGGTCGCGAATGTGAATATTTTCGATACGTTTTTCTGTACGGTATTTTCTTCTCGTTGTCTTTAGTGTGTCTTTCTTCTCATTGTCTTTATTAGAAAGTATTTTAGGTAGTCGACAGTTCTTCACAGTATCCTACCTAGCTTTTCGTTTTCCGGGCCTTCTTGCAAGTGCTCGTGAATTGAATTACTAGTGTATTTGCAGATGATTTTTTTAAATAAATGATTGAAGTTACTTCATGCCATATCGTCATCAAAGTATTATTTCAAATACATTTCATAATTTTAACTGTTGTAGGCCTTTATGATTTCTAGAATTTTGAACTAACAATTATCAACCTGTGGAAGATTTGAAAGAACAATCTAATAGTTTGTAAAAATGCAATTTTTACGCATTTAAAATTATCGTTGTTTGTACTGACTTTGCAATTACTATTATTAGAATGCCCTCTAAGTTTCAATATATACTTCTTTACAGAATAAAAATTTCTTCCGGCTGAAGATAACGTAGGAATAAATTGTCACTTTTGGGGGCAGAAATAGGCATCCTGCCTCACAGGAAGCTCACTGGTTATCGAGCTGGTTTTTCACGACGCGATCCTGGGTTTGACTCCAGATCGGGATAGATTTTAGTATGCGCTTTTCTTGAAATGTTTGAGTATCTATTGCTGTGTGATGATAAGAAAGCTCACTTCTCAAGTTGAGAAGATGAGAATACGCCGTAGGGGTGTCTATCTGCTAATCACTCGTACCCCTTAACCCATGCCCGCAAGGCCGGGACGCCGCTGGTAGGCCCTGGCGATAGTGGGCTGCTGGTAGGCCTGTCAGGAGATGTTGTGGCTGTATAGACTGATATGTATCCCAATTAAGAGGTTCGTAACACCGATATGAAATTATTCATATTTGTTGTTTTTGTTTATTTAAGGTCACATTAACTGCGAGGTCATTAGCGATCACTATTGAATTACCATTAGGTTTATCTGTATACTGAATGAAATGATTCGCTGATGATGAGGGGTGAAAGGACGAACACAAATACAACCATGACCGAGGCGGGGCTCGAACCGTTGATCCTTAGACCCGATATGGCCACCCTACTACTGCCTTAACGATCTCAGCCACCCGAATCAGCGAAATCAATTGTATTATGTCGTTTCAGTAGCTTTGTCGTTAGCTATTTACTATTTTCAAAAGGATTTGGATCCTCAGGACTTAAATGATTCTTAGCTAAGTCACCCTCCACCTGCAATGGAATAATCTGCTTTTCATTAGCAAGTTTCCTCTTCTATAGAACGTCAAAACATTGTGCTCGTACCCACGCAAATTAGCTAGCAGGCCCTCCAAAAACAGATAACAAAAAAGTCGTCTCATTATTTGCACGAGATACAAACACGAGACACTTTAAATGCTTACTTTTTGGTGGTCCCTATTCTTCTGGCTAAATTGGTTGTCTCCAGCACCTGCAGACACCGAACCGCTGACTAACCGTCAGCCGCTTCAAAGACCCCGCCGGCGCGTGGGTTCCGGAGGACATCGGTCACCGGGAGACCTCGTTTGTGGGGGCAGAGCAGGGCGGGGCCCGCTGCGCCGAAATGGGCCCAAACGCACACATCGCCTAACTAACATCTGAAACTTTGAATGAAAAACCCAAAGATATTGGATAGTATTACCTAGATATACATGTAGCGCTAGTGTAGCGTTACAAATGGAAGGCTGCCATATTGTAGGCAAATAGTTCCCTGGAAGGTGCTGACAGGCGTGTTGTGTCCGTACGCGACGAGAGTTGTGGGTATTTTCCATGTAAATTGGTACTTTGAACTGCTTTTATCTTACTGCACAAAGATTATTATTTACGCATGAATAAAAATATATAATGAGGGCTTCATCGTTCTGTGACCTGAAGGCCAATTTAAAGAAACATTAGGGTTACAAGAAGCAACTTTCAATAACCCAAATGATACAACCAAAACATGTTTCATCTAGTAACATGAGCATTTTTCATATAATTGAAACGTATACTTTAATTTGGTCCTAGCATACCTGCACATATAGTAAGAAAATATATTCGTTATATACCCAAAGTACTATATTAATTTGCAAATTTGTTCGTATTATTAAATATCTGACTACATAATGTGTTAAAGGGAGTAATTTACTACAGTTCAGATCAGAATTTATTCACCTTTTCTGCCGGCTCCATAGTACGAGTTTTTCTGTAAAAAAATTACCGGTTTTGTGCCGCAGCATTACATAACTTTCTCTATACAACGTATATTACTCCATATATACGTACGTATACGAGAATGTAAAAATTGTTAGGTTACATGACAGGTTACATGAGATAGGTTAAGACAGGTTACATGAGTTTTGGTCATTTCATAGCATTCTTGAGAATGAAGATTTCTGTGTGCGAATCTTTACTTAAATTATTAAAGAATAATTTGAATCTCTCCTTCAGAAAAAGAAACTATACATTGGCTACGGAGGGCAACAAAACAACGCAAGAGTGATGAAATTATTTTCGTTGAATTGAAAGTAAAACGATTCGAGCTATTCCAATTTCGTTATTTTTAAAACACATTTAAATTTTTCATAATTTATTTATCATAGTGTGTAGGAACAATAACAATGTGATTTTCGAAGTTTTGAATCCGTAATATCCCGTGAAAAGAGCGTTAAGACACACAGTTTTAAATGACCGCTCCCACATTTGCCTATAATATGGTGGAGAGCGCAATGTTCAATTTGTTACGCTAGTGCTCACCTCTCACCATAGGAGTAGTGGGCCTTGGAAAATACAATAAAGAGTTTGCATTCCTTAATTTTAATAATGCAAGTTATGTTACTACTCGCGCAACTTTCCTTGAACGATGACCTTGCTTCCCCCTCCCTTGAGCAATAAACAGTTGGAGGCAAAAGCTCGCAGCTAGCACTGATGACAACATTCCAAGCATTAAAACTTCTTTGGCGCGAAACAGAAGCTATTCAGAGCTAGTTGCTTTCATATTCTAGAACTTCTGTTCAGCTTTATTACTATTATCTAAAGAAATGGCTGAGGCAGGTCCGGGCCCTTGAAGGGAAACACCTAAAGCTCCTATCAGTGACCCTGCTGTTGCCTACCCAGAACGATGACCTGTCCGCACACATAGCAGATTTGACTTTGATTTTCCAGAGGTTGGCATTACTGTAAATACTCTAGTTGCCGACTTTGTAACTAATACCCCCACTCCGTCCGCATTTCTTCAATCCATCGTTCAAGAAAAGTTGTGCGAGTAGTATGTTAAACTGCGGGCGCTGAAATACGCGTCGGAAAACGAGAATATCGTATAATAACAAACATTTTTCTACCAGAATTGTAAAGTTGCCTATTTTATATAACTTATTAATAAGTAAATAAATAGGGGAAATTAAAAATTAATAAATATTCTTTGCATAATTCTAACTTTGATATCATTGTAATACAAAATGGATGGAAATACATTCACAGCAAACAATTAAGAAAATGATAGAAGCTATTTTTCTTAAGAATTTTTCAAGATATATCCGTTTCATGTGCACACGTAAAATACAATGAAATAAAAGAGTTTCTGGAAAAACCCTAAACGTGATCCTTTTCATTGCCGTAAAGACCTTACTTCTATCACCACTTTTGTTTAGACCCATGATATCTGCACCTATTGTACTTGAAGAAATGAAGAAACTAGTTTTAAATGTACTACTCAGCCAACATTCATAACATTAATATGTAAATTGATCGGTGTTAATTATTTTCATACAGTTGATGATTTCTCTGATGATTAAGCTTTGATTCGGACTAATTAATACAGCTACCTAAAACGACTTACATATTTATACAGATAATGTGAAGTAATACCATTAAGTCCATTGTGAAACGATGATGTAATGATGGTGTTAAGACACGAGTGTGATATTACTATATGAGCAAGGAACGAGCAAGTATCGTAAACTACACACGAGTGTATTGATACCCATTACATCCAGTTTCATACAGTATTTTTCCTACGACTTACGGCAACTTTTATAGGTTAAACATTTACATTGAATCGTTTCGTGGCAGTTGACATGCAGGATTCAGTCAAGGTCACCTAGCGGACAGTTCCCTACCCTACCGCTGGTGGTTTTGGTTTACCAGTCCTCCAGCGAGGGAGTACGAACATTACGTTAAATTTTAATTTAGTAAAAAAAATGATTTCCTTTAAACAAAAGAAAACTGATTAAAAACAGCTGTAAAGTACGTACTGAAAAGTAAACAATGGAAAACCGCAGTACAAAAATTCAATTTATTTCTGTGATTTTAAGCATGTTCTGTTTTTCGTTTAGGTGATTGAAATTTGTGCTTGGAATATGTTTTGTGCATGTCAATTTCCAATTTTTCGGGTTTAAATTATCACTTAAATGTCACAGAGAAGAGTCTATGCATGCTTTTCGGCCCACTAATTATCCTTAACTATTCAATAACTTCTTCAGAGGGATATCGCAGAATGGCAGCCGAAACGTTGGCACCTGTTCCTAGGACACGACGCGGCGCCCAACCGCAAAAGCCTAGCCCTCTTTTCGGCCCACTGTTTGACGCGACCACCGTTGTGGGCCGTAGGAACGTGGCAACGCTGTCAATTAAGCGGATTGGCCGACTGGGAGTGGCCGCGTCGCCCCACAACCTTATCCACAATAGCCGAATTGTATTGAATTAAAAGGACCGGCGCTGAGCTGTGACATGGGTCACCAAGGTCGGTGGAAAGCAGTGGCGCTGTCCCAGCATGTGGTCTTGTTTTCTCTTGGTCGTGATTTAATGCTTGGCGAGTTTTTCAAAATTCAGTGTGCGAAAAACACATTAAATGGTGAACTCGGTGTAAGTCATTGAAATCACAACGCAATGCTATTTTCTTAATTATTATTCATAATGGCTTGGAATTGCAAATAGATTTAATAAATATCATAACATGTCATTATTTCTTCTATTAACTTTGACCAATAAGACTTTTACAAACCTTTACTAATAAGGACAATATAACAATTATAACACCAGCAGTAGATTATTATTACTGTTATGGAATGGCACAGGAACTCCAAAATGCATTCGTAATATACTAATGTTCTCTTAATCTCGACTGATTTTAAATTAAAGTTCATATAAGTATTATTCGGCTAAAGAAGGAATTAATTGTCATTCATATGTACACTCTTACCGATTGGATTATAATAGGTTTACATTTTCCTACGTATGCCGAGCACGTGCTTCCCTTTTAATTAAGACGCGCAGATCGACCGGACCACAACAAAATTACAACTCATCGGATGTGGTGAATAGTAGTGAGTTCACTTTATAGGACATTCGCACGCACGCACAAACGCACATGCGCACACACACACACACACACACACACACACACACACACACACACACACACACACACACACACATGCATACAAACACGTTCACACGTCCATTCCCATGAGAGTAGCATCACTGTAGGTCCCAGGCGAAGAGGTAATATCAATATATGCCCTCAGAAATTGAAAGAAAACTATGCAGACTCTAACCTTTTAAAAGGTGCCCGTGGTTTCGTTAGATACCTAGGAATTCGGAAAAAATCTAAAAATTATTAAAGTTTTGATTTGACTGAAAAATGCATATATTTAATTGTGTTATTCCCCCTGTTTTTATATGGCGCGTGTCCACTGACTTCTAATACTCAATGCGCCACTTCTTCGACATAGTTGACGTCAAGTCACAGCCAGACTCCAAGAAAGTGTGAGCCATTAAATATTCAATTTAGCGTTAAGAAACACGAGTTTTATGTCTAGTGGTTCTTCAGTTTAGGTAAGTGAAAGGATGCTAACATTTTACATTGCCGACGTTTCGACCTTCATCTTAATAATATTATTCATATACTTTCAATTGCCAGATTCGTAAAATTTCCTTGTTGCAATATTATTGTAAAAATATTTTTTCTTTTTTTATATTTAAATTGTATCTTCCTGCATTTACTTAAGTGTATTGTGTATTTGAGTGGTCCATTTCCAAAAATACTCTAGTCCAAAATTTGTAGAAATTGAGATAATGATACCACGGCATTTCGTTAACCATTCTATAACCAAGTAGACATATCTAACAGTTACAAAACTCTTCCAAACACGTATTAAATGCATTTGAAAATTTCAAAACGCACCTTGTCCTCAACACAGAATCCACCATGGCTGAATGTACTAACAGGCATCAGTAACGGAACAAATGGAACCTTGTCCAATCCGTAGTATACGAAGAATTTGATTCTTATTTTCAAACGGCGGAAAACCGAAGAATGTAATTCTTAATTTCAAATTACCTGTGCATTTGTCAATTCACTCCATTTTTAAAACTTCACTGTTCACTTAATAAACAAATATTATATAATAAGTTTCATATTGTACTGTTGTTTGTAGCTTAACAGACAGGGTGCATTAGAAAAAAAGAGTTTTCAACGATCAGTAGATATCTGAAACATTGTTTAAAGTTGTTCTATTCGTCGAGGTAAGTCTTAAATTGCTTTCAGTTTCGTATTTCCGCACGTACTTTTATTCATGTAAGTAAGAGATGAGATTAATCATTAATCTCTACAATAAATTTCGTTTTCATTCATCATAGTTTGTGACAATAATACCTTAATACCTGACACAGAACCGCAGCCGTTTACAAATTTTAAGTATGAGATTAGGCAAGTATCTGATTCAGTAACTTCCTCGCTCAAAGGTCGCTAAATATGAGCAATGCTGACAGATGGAAGAAAACTGAACCAAAATAAATACTCTGCAAAATCTCTTCCCAAGTTTCCAACGTATGAATATGTGAGAGGAATGATTTTCATTGTTGTAAATTGATCATGCAGTACAGTTGACGTGTTTAAGAGGTTCCCCAAACATAAATGAAATCCCACTCTTCTCTCAATACCCGAACGCTCCTTCATGCCACGCGATCAGGCGTAGAATAGAGAAAGAGCAGAAAATCTACACAATTATTGCAACACCACAGGAATACTACAGTATCACAGAACAGAATGGTACAGTGTTTAAAGTTGGAAAAGACTTTGATACACTGGACTTGAAAACAGCTCTTACAAAAGGTGTAGAGCCACCAAAGCAATTACGTTTTGGATTTTTAGTTATTATTGGTTTATTACTTATTATTTCAGTTTTATTATGAAACGTGAGACCACACCAACAGCAACAGTGATAGTTCAGGGAGAACCTCAGTACAAGGTCGAATTACGAGCAGCAACCAGAAAGAAAGGTTTTCCGGGCGAAAATGGACGCAGGAGTCATTGTCCCTTCAAAACTGAATATTAGGATGCCAATAAAACTGGCGAAGAGGAATGACATCCAATGCTTACTAGTTCTGCTCTATGGAGAGAGCTGAGCTGATTTGTGACACTTAACATTTTGCAAACATGCCAAAAGGATAGTTTTTCGGGGGACCCAACCCCTTTTCTCAGGCAGCGTGACACCTCTGCTCAGCACGCCGGGGAATTTCAGCCTGTGGGCATGGCTCCGAACCACTCCCATCCCCTATAATGGGAGAAACCTCGGCCGCAGAATAAAATCGGATGATCTTCGTCAGTCAAGTTGAGTTGTTCTCTGAAGACGAAAATGAATGTACTTTCATGGAAGATCTTTAAATTGTCAATGGCTACATGAAAACACATAATTCTCTAACAAAATATTGCAAGAACAAAATGCCTCTTGTCTATTCCGTACAGTTCTAAAATCTGCCTTGTCCACGATACAATTTCAAAATGACCCTTGTCCAACAAAAACATATTATTTTAAACTAAACTAATAGGATAATGAAGCAAAAACGTTCAATTTATCATTTTACGATTGAAAATAAACAAAATAAAAAAAGTGTAGGTTACGTTTTCTTAGTCAAAGTGCATTTAAAATATTTTTGTTACTTGCTGTAAAATTAACCTGCACGGTCAAGGGCACATTTGCAAATGAACAAAATACTTTTAGACTAGACATTTAGTAAAATGAAATTCTCTTATGTTCATGTTTGACATGTTGGCAACACCTTAACACACGCAAACAGAAGCCATTGTCCAGCACGTGCAGAATGTAAAACACTCAGTCTAATTTAACTAAGCATTGCGTAAGACATAGCCACACATAGATAAAGAATCCATAGAATGTACGATTTACAGAATTTATAACCCTACAGTCATGCCACTTAAACGTCAAAAAATCCATGAATGGAAATGATCACAGTACATATTCCTATTTTAAAAAAATGTTATTTATTTTGTAGCCCTGATGTAGACGGAATAAATGACCGAAACGGCGATAGTGTAAAATGTTTCCTTTCATTGACCTACACTCAAAAACCACTCGACATATAATTCCAACGAATCAAGAATCATTAAATAGTATAAAACATTGTTGAACGTTCTTGATGTGAAATAAACTCTTATACTACATATTGTGTAATAAACTATCATTCTATGTTATTGAGTATTTGTCAAAATTGATTTTTATTAAACATTTCATTCGTTGCAGAGTTATAGAGTTACTTACGCGATTTTATTTATTTTTCTTGAGCAGTGTGCGTCTTTCTTTTTGGAAAGCTATGTTGTGTGATTTTATGCAGCAACATTTTTGTAACTGCAGGTCACTAGTGCGTTCTAACCACCTTACCTACATCGACTGGAAACAAGATTCCTTACTGAAGGGTGCAGAAAAATTCACTCCATTCAGTTTCCTCTCGAATTCTGAGAGAGAATTTATCTAATACCTATCAAGCAGCATTCGAGTGACGTAGTGTGTAATGCTCTAATCGGTTTTTCATTTCACGGTGGAATAAAAGCAACTTCGTGTTGATGTCTCACAGGACATCGTGGACTCCACAGTGACCCCGACTTCATGAAGTCGGTTATATTCATATAATTTACATATACAATACGTATAATTTTTCGCAACATCCCGCGACATCTAGACATCAATTGCTCGAGAGTCTGATAGCTTTCCTTGTCCCTAGGTCCTACTACATTCATCCTCCTCTGTTCCCTCGTCCCTCCTCTCTTCCACAGGCCTCCTCCCACCATCCTCCCCTTCTCCCTCCCTCTTCCATCGTCCCCTTCCGCTTCCTGATCACTTTTCCTTTCCTTACTCCATTTATTTCCTCTTTGTTCTTCCCTCCTCCCTCCCACCTCCCTCTCTCTGCCACCCTCTTCTTCCTCCTTCTTCTTCCCTCTTCCCCTTCCCTTCTCACTATTCACTCTTCCTTCTTCCCTCCTCTGCCCTCCTTCCTCTTCCTTCTCATCTCCCACCTGCCTCTTCCCCCTACCCTCCTTCTAACCTCCACTCCCCCTTCCTCTTCGTCTTCTCTCCTCCCTATTCCCTCTTCATCCCTCTTCCTTCTTCCCTCCTTCCTCCTATCCACCCACCGACCTTCTGCCTCCCTCTGCCACCCTCCTCTTCCTCCTTCTTCTTCCCTCTTCCCCTTCCCTCCTCTCTATTCCCTCTTCCTTCTTCCCTCCTCCGCCCTCCTTCCTCTTCCTTCCCATCTCCCACCTCCCTCCTCCCACTACCCTCCTTCTTTTATCCTCCACTCCCCATTCTTCTTCGCCTTCTCTCCTCCCTATGCCCTCTTCATCCCCCTTCCTTCTTCCCTCCTTCCTCTTCCTTCCACCCTTCGACCTTCTCTTCTCTCCACGCCCCGCCGCGCCGGCGCCGGTGCCTCCGCTCGTTTCGCAGCCTCCGGTGGTCGGCGCACGTCCCTCGACCCGCCCGCCCTCGGCCCCGCCGTGGCCGCCTCGCCCGCCACGCGCGCGCGCGCATGTAACTACTCGCACAATGACGGCCGCCGCAGTCGCGCGCAGCAACGCGGTCTTTGATGTCGGACTTTTAATTACCGCTAACATGCGGGAGAATCGAATTTTCAAACGCATTACCCCCGCCGCCCCCCACGCACGCACACGCTCACGCACCAATGCGTCGGCACGTGGCGCGTCGCTCGCAGCCCTAGGCGCAACAGGGGGCGCTCGGCGCGCGATTTTTTTTTCCTTTTTTTTCGGAAAATTTAGCGTTATTGGTGATTTGCGCCTATGTCGTTTATCGATGGTTCCTCTCGTAATTCGCCGCGTTGGCGCCGTTTCGAGTGAAACTCGCCTTAAGCTCTGGTTGCGCCGAGAGCATACAGAGCTAATTGAAACGGTTTTGTATTTTGCGAGGTGTTTGTGGTAATGAGATCTTGGTTTATCCTGCTGGCTGGCTTAGTAAGCTGAACAGATTGGTCAATTGAAGATTTCGTTATGCGTGCATTATTATATTTAGTTTAGATTTCTCACATGATTTTATATTCAAATAATTTGTTTTTCTTTCATTTATTTTCATACAATAATGTAAAATATTTCTCTATGTTTGTTAACATGCATACTGAACTATATAGTTAAATCAGTGTACTCTTGTTATAATAATAATAATATTTATTATTATTAATCAATTTTATTTTTGAGTAAAATACAGTGTTTCAATTTTATATCTCATTTCATTTCTTGTTAATTTCTTATATAATATTTTGCATTTGATTCGTGTCGTTCACCAATTATATTGGCATCCTTCATTTTTATTGTAAATAACTTTCTTGCAGAGTGTACAGTGAAATCTAAATAGTGGCTCATTCTTTTCGTTATTTTAACTAATTGTCATTATCATAGCTCATTTTCTTCGTTAGTTTAGAATTATTGTATTTGTGCGAGCCTATTATAAACGTAACGCAGAATACTTTATTTTTTTAATAAAATAACTGAATAGCTTGTCGGTAACCATAATATTTGCCTTAGTAAGTATATAGCATGCAGCACATTAACATACCTAAGTAATTTAACTAGGATTTATTAAATTGTATATTAGAGTTCATAGATTGCATGTGGAATATTTCAGCCTTGCTATCCTCACTAAGTAAACTTTCCTCCACTTCGATATCCATTTTTCTCCCCTAAACAAGAACAACACACGAACAACATCGTCGCGGGGTGTTGTCGAAGTTACATGCATCCATTTCGCATAACCCTCATTTCCTCCAAATGCGAGTACAAGAGCAGCAGTTGGTTGGGGCGAACCGACGATCACACGGTTGTCAGCCATCAGCTGTAGTGTATGGGAATTCGAATGGCGCTGATCGCGGACATGCTCCACGCTCGCTAACTGCTCATCACAGTCATTGAAACCGGTGACATTTCGGCCGTCGCTCCCACGCTGGAGTGTCAACGTCATGCGCATACCGGGAACATGGGTTCCTCTCGCCCCCTCGCCGCTGCCTCCCTGTCTTCTTCCCCCTCGCCCTCTCGACCCCTCATCCAACCGTCCTCTCCTTCTGTATTCCCCTCGTTCCCCCGATCCCCCTTGTCCTCTCGTCCTCTCATCTTGTTGCCATATCGTCCCCTCGTTCTCTCACCCCATCGTCCTAGTCACCTTCTTCTCTTTGCCCCTTGTCTCCCTCATCCGCACGTCTTCTCTTTCCATTGTCTCCGTCCTCGTTTCTCATCCTCTATCTCTCGAGCTTTCTTCCCATTACCCCCACATTCTCTAGTTCCCGTTCTTCTAATTCCCTTGTTCATTGCCGCTTATCTCCCTTGCCTCCAGGACCTCTCGTCCCCTAATCTCCTTGTCTCTTCGGCCTCTCGCTTCCTCGTCCCGTAATCTCCTAGACTTCTCATCCCCTCATTCTCTCTTCCCCCGTCATTTCGTTCCCTTGTTAGCCCTTATCGCTCTCATCCCCGCGTCTTCTCTTGCCCTCGTCTCTTTGTCCGCCTCTCGCATCCTGTCCCTCAACCTTTCTTATCTTTATCCTCACATTCTGTAATTCTCCTTCTTCTAATTCCCTTGTTCATGTACCCTTTGTGTCCGTCGTCTACGGGTTCTCTCTTCCCCTAGTCTCCTTGTCTCCTCGCCCCTCATCTCCTTGCACTCTCACCATTCAGTTCCCTTGTCTCCTCTCATCCCCTTGTTCTCTCATCTTCTGCTGGTTCCCTCGACCCCCTCCTCTCCTGCTCCTCCTCTCCCCGCATTTTCCTGATGGTGCCTTCCTTGTCCTCGAGACATTGTCTTCAGGTTGTGTTCCTCAATTCTAATAACTGCATAATTGTCTTCTTTATTATTTAAATCCATTAAATGTTAAACGCAGGTGCATTTTGAGTCATATGTACTTTGATGTGTTCCGACGAATATGCCATTTTCTATTTTCTTCTGGAAACGAAGTTGTACACATTACAATTTCACTTTGTTTGACATAAGAGTTTCCTAAATGTGCCTAGATTTCTTTTCTACCTGACATCCATCATCGCACTGAATTCTTTATGCTGATACGACTACAAATGTTTTCAAGATGATAATACCCTTGCCATGTTCTAACTAGAAGAAAATAAACAATCACCTATTAATTAACTATTTCGTCTTTCTGAATTTCGCCATTCAAGAGGAAGTGAGACGTCGAACTTCCATTCTTGAAAACACGCTGAAAACACGAAGGAAAAGAAAAGCCGATAAACACTAAGAAGGAAAAGGAGATGGAAATGAACGTAAAGGATAATAAGATGAAGAAAAGGCAGTTTCCGAAGAATTAAAGTAGAGATCTGCTTCACTTTGACTTGATTTCGTGCTCTTTATCGCCGCCCGCAATACCATATTTCCAGTAATCAACCCAATACCAATCAGCGAAGTCATCAATCCCTGCTTCAAACTCCTGCCCCAAATCATCACAGCAGTTACTACATTCATCTCTGGCATCAAATCCGCGCATCTCCGTTCTCCTGCGGTCACTTCCAGCGTCCCTGCCGCCGCTCCGCCCCCCCTCCCCTCGCCTCCCCCCCCCCACCCATTCCACCGTCGCGCGGACGGCGAAGCGTCACGTTACCGCCTGCGGCCTGCTGTATCTCCAATCATGAAGCGGCGGCGACGGTGGCGGTGCCCTGCTAACGTAGGGCGGCGGTGATGGGCGCACGGCTATAAAACGCCCCCAAGCGTTGTGCCCCTCCCCTCCCTCCCGCCGCCAACGCCCGCGCCGCCGCCCCCGCCGCGCCCCGCGCGCAGCACTGCTCGTAAATCACTGGGGTCGCCCCGCCGCCGCCGCCACCGCCGCCGCCGCCGCCGCCGCCGCCGTCTCACCTGCGGGCGGGTACGAACCCCTTCCCGGGACGTCTTCCCTCTCCTGCGCACCGGGTGCCCGGAAATTTCGGCCTCTTCTCTTCTTCTGGGTCGGTTCCAACTAGCGGTTGGTTGTTTTGAAGGTCTGAATGAAGCTGAGCATCGCCGAAAATTTTAGTGAAATATGTTCTTCCGACAGCCAGTGTTGGCGACAGCTGATGCCTCTTGGGTCAGGTGAGTGCGTGCAGGTAGAGGTTATGAATGACTACTGATTTGGCTGGTTCGTCACAAGAAAATGTTATATGTCTTGGCACACAATCATGTGAGAACATTAAAATGGATTATTCAGTAGAGAAATTCAAAGAGAGGCCATGCATGTTGAAAGAAATCGGTCTGTCCACAAACAACGAATATGATTGCATAATATCATTGAGCTGTTCACCGGCTTTGGTAGTTCGGAGCGTCAACAGATGTGACTGCCCTGCCTCTGATTAAGAGTTCTATGATTATATCCTAGTGTTTGAGTCCCAGCCGTGGCAGGATTATCGACACTGGCTACATAGCTAGGTCGAATTCAGCCGCTGTCTGGAGGAGAACTCCAGCGGCTGGCTGCCTTGATCGGCAATTTTCTGTGGTTTCTCCGATCAACATCAGGCGAATGCCGGAGCAGTACCCCAACAACTGGCGACGGACCGCGCGCTATCTTTCCTTCCTCTTCCTTGTCCTAACCTCGTCCCTTACACACACTTGCACTTACACGCACTACATTACCACACGTATCGGGGGACCAGCTGGGAGCTTAGAGCTTATCCTGGCTGGGGCGGTGCCTCGCTGGTGGGAGGTACCCGGTTTGGGAAAAGCCCGCAAGCCCACGTGTAGGTCGGCGCTGAATCTTGCCCATTAGTGGGAACTATCATCGCCGCCTTCTACGATAAAATCATTCACTACACTTAACCTAGCGTTAGTGAAATAAATACGGATTATTTTTGCGTGTTATTGACCGCGTTTTCCTCCACCCACTTAGTTTGGCATGAATGAGAGTTAAAATAAACGCTCACATGACTGAACCAAATATACATTAGTGTGTATAGCCAGATTTGTTTATCAATGGTTTGTGTGTGAAGATGTAAAGGTTTGGTTAATGCAGAGCAGAAATGTGGAGCTCGACAAGAGAAAAATATTCCTCGGTTTTCTTTTTCTTCTTTTTGCTTCATATGATTGAGTCAGATTCTCAATGTTCTATGCTTTAGGCAAGACACTGTTTTTAAGTTTTGGAATTAATTTGTAACACTTTTGAGTTTGTATCACAGAGACATTTCCATGTGTAATATCACAATTACACATGAACGTCAGGAACTCTTAACTCCCTTAGCGTCAATCTCATTCTTCTCTTTTCCGATTTGCCGCCAACTGTACAACACTTGCTACACCGGTCACATTTGTCATTTCTCATTAAATACTTTAGGTATGTTCCAAAACTAAATGCATTAATCCGAAAAGATTCCTGCAATACCGGGTATACATTTGGAATCCATTGGTCCTGGTTCTTGGCATTGAAGTAAGATTGGTCAGTGATATAACAAATCTTATAAGTTGCTGATCAGATGATATTTTAAAATTAAGCAATTCACTTGAAACGAAGTTTTAACAGACAGGAATAGTATTGGATGCTAATTGAAGAAAATGTTTACTTAGATTCTTACTAATTAATTTATAGTAAATATGATTTATTTGACAAATGTCTTCTGTTTTAAATGCTAAGGACAAAAATTTATCTTAATCTAAAAACACATTTCACGAGATGAATAAATACGGGAGGTCAATTACTATTAAATGCCACAATTCATATTTGCTTGATATGTGAATTTGATTTGCGATTTACGGCCGGATTTACTATATTTCAAATATTCAGACTAGCGGAGACCCACACAGCACTATACTTTGAGGCGCTTTATGAAACTGAAAATCCAATGGTTAAGTGTTATTTTATATTTACGCCCCCCAAATCTAAACAAAAATAAATGTTTAATGATATTAATCATTAATCAAGCATAAGTAGAAATATGAAATATCGTCCCAAAATTTCATTCTTAATGAAGTGTATAATCGTAAAAATGACACAGCATCTACTGAAGACACCATACGCACTAACACAACATTAATAATATTTTCCAGTAACAAAATCTTCTCTGGATGTCAACCAAGATGTGTTCAAACGCCACTTAGTCTTGAACACTAAGCTAAAGGGCTGTGAAATCAATCAAAAGAGTTTGGGTACTACAAGTATCACTTCCGTTAACACATCATGTACACCATGTATTGACAGGCAGGCAAAATGAGAGACGACGACAATATAGGAATAGGAAAAGGGAAGGAAGGAGACGACGAAAACAGATAACAATATCAGAACCATCCTGCAGGGAACCGCTTTACAAAACTTTGTGATGCATCTACATTATTCTCCGACTGAAACAAAAATGCGATTGAAACGCATACAAAACAAGCAAAAGCCATTTTCCGATAGTACAATTTCCTTCTTTTTACTCCTGCGATTGAAAATCCGCGAGGTCGCACAAGGGCCAATCATATTTTTCTTTGAGCCAGTAGTTGTCGTTTCACTTCCAGAATATTTTATATTGGTTTAGCGGTGAAATGTCGTTGGCTTCTACATAATTGAAATGATTAAAGGCGTTGCCATTGTCGACAATACGTTTCGTTTTGTCATTGCCAACAATACGTAGTCGTTTTTGTCCAGACAGCAGGAAACTGAGGATGATGGCTAAGCCATCGAAAGCTGCTCTTATTCAAATAAACAGTATTATTGGCAATGGCAACGCCTTTACTTATTTCAGACTATTTTAACCCAAACCCCATCAGTCCCCGATATTTGATTTCTGTTTTTAGTAATTTTCCGGCATGTGCCGGCGTCTCGCTAGTACGAGTCACAAATCAAACTAAATCAAATCACATTTGATATCACCTGTCTCTCGACTTCTTCAACACTCTTAATCCAATCCCACAACCACCTTCCACTGTCAGCTCTTCCCACCCACAGTCCAAAGAACAAACGTTTCCCCTCGTTGGGAAGCACCCTGTGTTTTAAATTTTGAGCTCGTGGTGCGGGCGTGCGGGCGGTTGCAGCCAGATAGGCGGCCGTCGGCCGCCACCGCCGCCCCCCCCCCACGTGCCCACGTGCGTGTGCACGTGCGCGGCGTCGGAGGTGGCGCGCCCCTGTGTCAGCCGGCGGCGGTGGCGAGGGCGAGGGCGAGCGCGCGCCTCGATTATCTCGAATGACCCTGGTCGGAACGTGCTCTACAAATTCCAAATTCGTATAATTGGAGGAACGATTAAGATAAATACAGAACAATTGTGATTTGTTCGTTTGTTTGGATTTTTGTAAAAAAAGAAAGGTACAAATTGAGATATGCTGGTAATAATCGTAACACGCGGTAGCACTTTGTGTAGTTTATTTCATTTTCGTTAAATTGTATCATTGGATGTGGTAATTTACTTTTGGGGTTGAGCTTTTGAGAGGGGGAATGTGAATGTAAAAGTGGGTAAACGTAAAAAAACTTTAGTAAAATTAAACATTTGTTTCTACCTCTTCACATTAAAGGATACAAATTTCGGAAATACTAATTACTCTTCAAACTGTTCTGAGCACTCTTTTTACTTTCTCGCCTTACTATATTTGCCGAGTGAAGACAAACTATTGTATTACGATGGCGAGAATAGGCAATTCTTTTACAGAAAAAACTCATATTTTTGGACCTGGTAGCAAAAACGTTGTACCTGTGCGTAGTTACTTCCTCTAACACATTGTACTCAGACTCCAAGTTTCATGTGTCTTTGATACCGGAAGTTGACTGGCGGTAAAATCTTTGCCTGTCCGTCCGTCTGTCCATCCGAGCTTCATTGACCGCCCTTTTCTTTATTCTGTAATATGCAGCATACAAAATAATAATGACCCAAATAATTACACACAATTGATTTGATGGCAATTAGACAAACAATATGAACAAAAGTTTTGAAAAATTATTTATTAGGTTTAAATTTTCCATTTTTTCCACGGAAGTATATTCCATTTTGAGAAGTATTAACAAATATTACTATATGCTTTGAAACTTTATATAAGAAAATAATTATTCATTTCATTTTTTGCTTGTGGGTAACTGCAGTGCAACTGCATTTTTTTGCAGGTGGGTAACACTTTTGCAGTTTCATGTAGTATAATATTGCGTTTGCGTTGCAAAAAATGGGAGAACGTGTGTGCTGTTGTATCCGACTAGATTCCTTCTATCTTCATAGACCTTCGTAGAACATATCTTAAAACATAAACATCGCCTATATCATCTCAATCGTGCGACTTGCGCGCTTTCCTTGTATCGTATTGTAGAGAAAAGAAGCCATTTCTCCATCGTGCGAGTGCCAAGTGCAAAGATGGCGACCTCGCTCAGTGCACGACGCAGTTGTCGCTCAGTGCACGATGGACTCGGAACTTAATTTAAGCTCGCGCGTGTCACAGAGGCATAGCCCAGCATTACCTCTGTCGATCCGATCGGGGGTGGTTGCGTCTGAGTGAGAAGATTAACGTTGATAACTGAAGACCTCTATTGTGACAGAAGTTCAGCATGCAGTTTGTAATTCATGTATAAAATTAAGACGATATTTGAGTCCATTCTTTCTGTACTCTAGTGTGCTTACACCCTAGCAGGTCGCAAGAGATTTTTCTCTTACTGTCTTGTACCGCCATACGTCTTGTTCCTGTACCGATCAGTACCGCAGTCCCAATATAGTGTATATGAATTTTTTCATGAATGTTATATTTGCACCCATGATTTGAATACTATTAAACTTCGTCTGATTATTGGGGAGAAAACTTATGAACGTTCGGAGTAAAGAAAATTGTCATTTGTAATCAGCTAGAGAAACAAACCACCTGTATACTTATTACTAGTAGTCGGATTTTAATGAAATGTCATTTTTCTTCCCTTAGAGCGATGACTTTTAGTATATATATATTATTTTTTATGTTATGACGTACTGAAATTAACCATTTTATCACATTTTTTGCACTTTTCGTTGGTTTCGATTAATTAGTAATTTTTTAACCTTTCCCGCCATTTTTAGGTGCTTTCATCGATGTTAATACCAATAAAATGGAGTTGTTCATTGGAACTGGTTTTTATAAATTTTTTCGTAATTTTTCTTTGCTTTAGAGGCCTTTAAAAAACATCTAAGAGCATTTTATTGATAGTTTTTGGCAAGGTTTTATTTTATCAAAATTCGGCGCCTACTTATTACACTCCTCGCGACCGCTGGAGTGAAGAGCAAATCAATATTACACCTCTTTGCCTCTTCTTTCACTCTCGCTTTTATCTCCATTTCTCTTGAGACCGATATTCCCTATTTTGTTTGGATCTCTGCGGTAGTTTCCCCATCATATTCGACTTAATATTCTTCTTATAATCGAACCCAATTTACAAAGAAAATGTTATAACCCAACAAATTTACAATGAAAATTTGTTTCGTTATTCATACACTCGTACTATTAACTTCTAGTTCTCCTTTTCCTTCAAATCACTCTTCTACAATCATCAGTTTTCTTCGATTATTTCCTACACCAACTTTACCAGTTGAACTCACACGTTTTATTACTTCGTTCCTACTTCCTGCATCCTTCTCTTTAATTTTCTTTTCCTCGCCCTCCCCCTCCCCCCCACCCGCGTTTGCAACCCTCGCGCGCAACCACTGCCCCACTAAAATGCAAATGGTTCCTCGCACCCCAGCAAAGCGCGTGTAACTTTTTCCTCCTCCTCCTCCTCCTCCTTCGTCGCGTTCCAGGGCAATAAATACGCGCGTTTCCCGCCGCGTCGGCCGCCGCCGCCGCCGCCGCCGCCAACGCCACGCGTTCACGCACGCACGCCACGCAACAAGAAGAAGGAAATCTCGCTCGCTCTGGCGCGTGTGACCCGGTTTCCAAATTCGTCTGAATGCGTGACTGCAACCCCCCCTTCCCCGCTAGCCTCAACGCCCCGCTCCGCCTCGGGCACGGCGCGTTGGGGTTTGCCTGTGGGGCTGCGGGCTCTCCAAAGGGACCGTCAGACTGGAGCCGAACACTCAGTATGGAAGTAGGCAAATGTCTTTAGCTAGTTCAGAAAAGATAAACCCTCTTAAACAAACACGTGGACGCTCTGGTCGCTGGCGAAGTACATCCACTTCTGTCACTGGAGATGACAACAATTTGAGTATTATCGATATTCTTCTATCAGTATCTTGAAAAAGATCTTTACTGTCTGTTCGACTGTGTAAGTCTTTCAGGGATTTTAAAAATTACAATTAATTGACTTGTTAGAGTTGATCACTTGCATATTGATTGCCCCTAATAGGGGAAAACAAATTTTTGGTTATGATTGAATTAGTTATTGACAGAGAATGTATTAATATTCATCATTCTGATATATGTTGAAATGAGAGGAAATAGTTTATTTGTTGTGTGTCAGAATATTTATATTAAAAAGTATTTGAATATATTGCAATATATCATAACAATTTTTACTGTACTGTAACATATTTACTGTATTTTAATTAAAAAAGATTCATAAAAGAGGGGCAAGCTGATGCTGAGAGCAGTGGATGGTGGGTGGTAAATTTGCTTGCCGCACTACTTACCTTCACATCTCAGGGTTGAAGTTTATGTTCGAAGGACCATCACCTGTTCTGTGATAAGGCGAGGTGAGCACCTTTCGATTATCGGAAAATGGTTCTGACATCCTAATGGGAGCTATCGCGGAGGGAGATTTATAGATTATGAAATTTGTTTAAACAAATTATAATTAGAATCAATTGAATTGTTACAATGATCACAAAAGTATATTAATTTTCAAGTAAGAATTGCAGTGTTCTGGATGATTAAGAATGCTCAATAATTAACTCAGCTGAGTATGAAATGCACTCATTAATGTTACTAAATAATTTAAAGTAGACTGCAGTTAACACAGGCTGAACCATAGATGCTTTTGTGTTTAGGAATACGCTAAATGCATGATTGTATTTAATATACTTAACAATTACACCATACTTCGTTGCACGGGAGGAGAGCCAGCACCACAGTGATGCATTAGTTGATGTGTCGCAGTACGCGGCACAAGTGATATTCGCAGGACACAGAGGCAGCACTCAGAACACCAACATCAAGGTAATGATGTGAATAGTGCATCCAGCAGGAAGCAGACACGGACATTTCTCGTATAACAGCGGGTATCTACAGAACAAGTTCCATTACAACGATGCAAATAAAGGTGACATTTGCCGGCCCGGTGGCCGAGATCGCTAAGACAGTAGTGTCGTAGTGATCTCGGACCGAAGGGTCGCGGGTTCGAGTCCCGCCTCGGGCATGGTTGTATTTGTGTTCGTCTTTTCACCCCTTATCATCAATCACCATATCGTTTCATCCACATAGTTACCATACCGTTAACAGCAATAGTGGTCGCTAATGACCTTAGATGTTGATGCGACCTTAAATAAACCAAAAAAAAAAAAGGTGACATTTACAAAGTAACATGTTTTCACAGATACATATCAGTTATCATGTCACAAGTAACACGAATTAGCTGAAAGCAGATATAGATGCGTCCTGTTCAAGAGCAAACACTCGACTGACTCAGTTCCGTTAGAACGATGCGAATAAATGTCACATTTACAAAGTAAATGTTTTTACACGCACATATCAAAGTTATCATATCAAGTAACAAGAATTTGCCGAAAGCAGACAGATGCGCTCTCATCAAGAGCAACAGGCCGACTAATTATTGTAGGAGCGGAGAGAATTGGCGTCTGTCAGAGCTCTGAGCCAATCGGAGTTCTGGACTTAGCTAATGGAATTTATAATTATTATAAATTAAGCTTGTTTTGATAAAGAAGTGTGTGAGAGTAAGTATTTTAATTTAGAAATTTTGAAAACATGTTGAAGTTAAAATATCATGAACTGTTCCCGTAAAAGTGACGCGATTGTTGCGGATTCTGCGAAGCCGCGTAGCCAATCGCACCATGCCACTAGCATAGGCGATTGAATGTGTAAATATACAAATGAAATAAATTATGAGTACAGGCTTGAAATGTACTATGTGACAAGTGCGTGCATTGCAGTAAAAACTTTCACCGACAAAAGTAATTCGAAGTTAAAAACATTAGATTTTTTACATGTTTTAGTGTATTTTTCTCTTTGCCTCTGTCTCATTCTCTCTCTCTCTCTCTCTCTCTCTCTCTCTCTCTCTCTCTCTCTCTCTCTCTTTCTCCTCTCTCTCTCTCCGCCTCTCTCCTCCTACCCCTCTCTATTTCTCTCTGTTTGTCTATCTCTCTCTCTATCTCTCTCTCTCTTTCTGTCTCTCTCTCTCGTAGTCTCTCTCTTAGTCGTTCTCTCTCTCACTCTGTGTGTGTGTTTTTTTTATGAGGGCAGAGGAAAATCTTCCAGTCACTGCGGATCCCGCACTGCGCACCGAGTAGGATTCGCAACTAGCCTGTGTCTACCCCCTAAAAAACCCTCCCATTCTTCCGATTCTCTTCCCACGGAACCGCCGTCAGGCATTGCATCACGGGAGGGGCAGATCGGCTTGTCGCTCTATGCCAACTAATGTCACGGGATACTCCTTCGAAAACGTACTTCTACCCCACGCCTCTTTTAAACTTTTGCGGCATAGGTGGCTACCACACTCCAATCCTCCTGGAATACCAACATCCTAGTGACGATGGTATCAGGAGTCACAACCTGCAGGAGGAGTGTGTGACTGTATGTGTGTGTGTGTGTGTGTGTGTGTGTGTGTGTGTGTGTGTGTGTTTGTGTAATATATTGAATTTTCGGGATTTTCTCTTTTTTTGTGGATGATTTGTTGAAGTACACAAGAATGTATACTATATTTTTAACCGCAGACAAATAAATATGTATTTATACATTTTATTCCGGGGAATCAAAATGTGTGTAATTATCACTTTTCATTCAACTCTCTATGTAAGCATTATCATAGCATTATATAGCATTATGGTTTCCAACCATGGTTTTCTCTTGAGGCGAACAAACCCGATTCTCAGGAAGTTTGTGTTCACCCGTTTCTCCTTTCGTTTCATGAATTGTCACATTTCATTCAACATGTGTCACTTCCACAACAATTATCAACTTTTCCTATCGTTTCGATGCTGAAATAATTGGAAAAGAGCTTAGCAATCCAGAGTGGTTGAAGAAAACGGTTATTTGACAAGATTTCTTACCTCTATTTCACCCATAACAGATAATGGGATAATGGGTCATTTTAGCTGCAATGTGCAAGACACTGAAAACGTACTTCCAGTGATAAAAATCTCTCCGGATATCTTCGCGAGGTATTTGTGGCTAGCGTCATGATTTCCCAAAAATAGTTCCATTTCTTCCATTTTTAGTTTACAGCTTCAAAGATCGCTCTCTCTTATCACGACTACAACAGATATGGAACACTATCAAAGTTTCAAAGATTATGTAGCATTGTCCATACGATGGCCGTACTTAGTGACAACCTATCAACGATTTGTAGAAAGCAGGGTGAAAATTTCACTACTGCATGTAACAGGGAAATTAATGCACAAAACATTGAAGTTCAATAATTTTGATGCATATGTGTAACAAACAAAAAATCATCGGTAATCAACTTCTTCAGTCACCCCTTTTTACTTCAGTAAAGTGGATTCAAGCTGTAAAATCGGGTCATTAATCTGATTATAGAGCTGTAAAAGTCTGAAAAAGCAAATTGAGGAATAAAACTTATATGACCAATTACATGAAACAGGCAATGAGAAAAGCCATGGAAAAGCAGAACCAACCATTTTTTCTGCACTATGCACCTTTGAAAGAAGCTAAGAAACGACGAAATTGTGAGATTCCTGGAATGTAGTAGAGTGAACGACAATTCCACTTGAGAATTTTAACTATCAGCTGAAAATGAGTTTTAAAACGGAGGCAAGAACTGGTTTCCCAACACTTTCCCATCACCCATGCACTTCAGGCATTTCATTGGCGTACCCGGCATTGAACGGCAGAGCTATACATCATACGCTCACTCTACTTGTACGAATATCCAAATAGAGGGAGACTACGTTGAATATGAGCAACCATGAACACATTTCTGTCGTTCAGGAGTTTTACTATTTTGCAACGGAAGCCGCGAACATCAGCTACTGGGCTGTCCAGGAGACGCCGCGTCATAGACAAAGGTACCAACGTTTCGACCGCCACTGTGCGGCGGAAATCCATTTCGCCCTGAGGAGATTGCAGAATGGTGGATGCATTGGCATCTGTGGTCAAGACCCGACGTCTCCCGGGCAGCCAAGTAGCTGCTGCAGTTATTTTTCGATAAAGGCGCCCCACTCTGGTCTGAGTCAGGACACAAAACGCTCACAGGCAATGACGTATAATAATAATAATAATAATAATAATAATAATAATAATAATAATAATAATAATAATAATAATAATAATTTTGACTCTAACCTTGGAATCCATTGGTGAAATCATTGACTTGACAGGTACCTATATGCCAGATAGTTACTCTATAAACCCATCCCATTACCCGATCTCCGAATTACCGGGATTCTGATTTCACGTACGTACAGTTCGAAATTTCGGTGGTTGCTGAACTAGCTCGGTCTCAATGGACGATCTCCACTTCAGTCTATAATTTTGTGGCGTTAAATTTTTAATAGATTGATTTCGTTGACAATGCTCTAGCGATATTCAAGGGTTTCTTAATGTGCTAGGATTGTGATACGGCATGGCGAACATTTTTGCTCCTCAATAGTTTACGACCTCGACCAGATTGAATCCTGTGCAACGGAGCTTATACACTCACCACGCTAACCATTGAGTCCTCGAGGCCCTCACACGAGCAATTGAAGTTTTTAATAAAATTTATAAATATATTTTGAAAATTATTATTAACCACCACTGGGGGAATGTGGTCGCAGCTCGTACTGTTAAAGCGAAATGGAGTCTGTAACCTTGTTTCATTGAGTTTATCTTGCTTAAATTTTTCACAAGTTTTTTTTGCACACTTTTACACTTTTAAGTTGCTTAGTACATTACCTTTTAACTTGTAACACTCGATACTCTGAAGTACCATGGATTTCTTTGCACAGTATCACAAGCTTAGAATGAAACTTTGATGTATAAAACGTGTTTGGGCTGTAGTCTGGTGACATGATTGTCGGTTTCTGTGCGAGATCTTAATGAGTGCTTCCGGTTTTACAGAATCTGAATCGTGGAGGGTTGGGAACAAATCCCTATGACTTCGAAACCTGTATTTTGGTTGATTGAATCAGATTCAATAGAGATATTTGAAAAAAGAAATATCTTGCTTTTCTGTACACATGTACATAAGCATTAGAATTTAAAACATATTTCCATAACAAATATGTGTGCTTCGAGTGTATATGTGTGGTTTACACCTCTGTCAGACCATTGTGCTGTTCTCAGTTTTCTTCCTCCGATTCGTTTCAGCTTGAAACAATGCCGGCGACCGTTATCGTCGGAATATTGTCCCCCATTTCACGTTCTGCAAAGAAACCGGACGCATAAAGGCCACGTTATTCCGGTATTTTCCGAGGCTGGTTCTTGTGGGTCCGACAAGCAGGTGTTGGAGGGCTTGGAATCCGACGTGTCGATTCGAGGAACACTGAGACCGCTGGGTGTGCCAAAGCTGTTCCGTTTTCCACCAAAACATTATAGTGATAAGGGACGTGACGTAGCATGATACCTGTTTTTACTTTCTCGTATACATATTATCTAGGGAGTAATATACTAATAGTATAGAGAAAGTTTTTGCTGCGGAAAATCTATTTCGAGATTTCAACGGAAATACTGGTTTTGGGGTCCCCTGATACCCAAAAAGTGTTGTTTTTTTTAAAAAAAGCGTTTGTCCCTTCCAGTTGAAGCTTTGAAATTTTGAAAAACAATCTTTAAAATTTTGGGGTACTTTACATTAAGGCACCTGGACATTTTCAAACTTTTCTCAAAAACGGCTCCAAATTTATTCTTTATGTTTTGTCTACGAATAGAGTAAAATACACTTATAACGGTGGCATAAGGTTCGATTTTCACAGTTAACTCTGAATTTTGGAAAATTGCTGAAGTTAGAATTTTTTCGGCGTCTTCTTACAACTATGAAATTGAAGACACAGATATTTCTTTCAAATGAAATTTGTTATCTATAAATAGTTCTTTCATTAAGGCCATGTAAATTTTTTTGAAATATTTAGCAGTTTTCGTGCAATAGAGCGTGCTAAATTTGCTATTTTAAAAAATAACAAAAACAGTATTTTCTCGAAAACAGCTCCTCCTTTTTCTTTAAATTTTTTGTAGGGTTAGTACCAAACAAATCCTATAAAATAACAAAACCGCCATACTGCTCTACTCTTTTGTTTTTTCAAAATATACAAAAATGTTATCTTTTTTACTTGTCTGTGACGTCGGTAATATTTACGTTAAAGGCGGTTTCTTCACATTATTAGATTTATGATTACATGTGATTTAAATAATGTCAAATAAAATTTCTCGAAAATAACAGTTTTCTGTAAAAAGATTTCTAAATTCCGCATTATCAGAAAGGCTCAAGCGCCATTTTCTGACGAATGACTGCAAATTTTTTTTTCAAAATTTCCCAATAGTTAGTGCTATTTACTGCTATGGACCGTTAAATATGGCGTTCGTATGACTAATATGATATGACGAATATGCACTGTTTAATATGACGTTCACTTTGGTGTATTCATTTGTTTTTTCAAAAATTACACAAATATAATTTTTTGAAATACCTCTCACGCCATTAAAATTGACATTTCTCTCAATTTGTATACATTATTACATTTGTGTGTGGAAGTGCTTCAAATGACTGTAAATGATCTTTTTCGAAAACTCTAATAATTCCTGTGAATAAGAGCTTCGAATTTTGCATTTACAGTAATGCTTAATCACCATTTTCTTAAAAAAAGCTTCAATTTTTTCAATGAAAATTTCTATTTAGGATGAGTTTTTTACTCTTCTTTAATATTCTTGAAGTAATAATTCGGTTGTACTACTAGGAAAGCAAAAAGTTGACAAAATGTCAAACAAAATGTACTGTGGCGACGATAGATGGCAGCTGGGCAGAGAATGGAATAAGACCTTAACGCCAGACCACACCAAGAAAATTGGAAAATGTATACGAGAAAGTCTGTGCCATTCTGTATCACTTCTAGTTTGTGTTCTTGGTACTGGCACAATCTCAGTGACGCATTCTTGACATATTCCACAAACTCTCCACATCAGCGTATTGTAGCGTCGCGTGGTTCGGCGCCGCTGCGTCGGGCCGTTTTGGGGGAAACCCGCTTCTAAGCCGGATGTGGAATGGGGGTGTAGGGCGGCGGCGCCACGCCGCGCCGGCTGGAAAATCCCCGTAGGAATCCCGGCTGGAAAATCCCCGAAAAGGACGCGCGCGGACGCGAGTTTAACTGATGTCGGTTGCAGCCCTGGAAGGGCTGGCCAGCGAGCCGTATGACGCCCGCCGCTTGTAGGGTGGGGGCGAGCCGATGGATACTTAAGGCCACGCCGACAGGTGCCTCGCGGGATACGCAGGGTGTCGAAAGACGAGGGGTATCTCCAGTGCTATCTTTGCACGTGATCTTCAGGTCGAAGATCGGTTTGGCGACAGGCCATGTAACTGGTGTAGTTACGGGACTCTATGTCCGACAGCTTCGCACCTCGCGTTGCTTTTTGCTGCTTCCGAGCAGTGGTTCTGGGCTAGGCCTAGGGACGGTCGCGGGGTTTCGCGGCTAAGAGAACTGAAAGGTTGCCAAGGGGTTAGATTTTTGTATTATAATCTTTATACATTAATTGTAAATATACTGTAAATATATTGTAAATATCAATCAGAACAGTCGTCTGTGTTTTTCTTTCTAGTACGTCATAGTATCTCATTCATCCACTCATTCATTTACCTCTTATGATTTCCCTACCATTTTCCCTTCTTACAGTGGAAAGCAAAGGGCCCTATGATCCTCTGTCTGAAACTTCTGAGGGCGTTTTGACGAAATCCACTTACCTCACGTTTACTCAGAAATTGGTACAGAATGTATTACATCACGTATCACTCATTCTTCGTGCACGTAGTACGACCAAATTTGTAGAAGTTGGTTGTTTATATTTCGGAAAATAAGAAGTGAGGCTCGAAGTGAAGCCGGCCCAGGTTTTAATTTTTGCCAATATTCTAGGAAACTACAGAGTAAATGTAGGAATTACTGTCGTAGCCATTCAAATATATTTCTGTATTAGCGTGCCCGAGTGAAGTATAGTAAACTCCACCATCTTCCCTATTTTTCTTTCCATATTATGCCTGAAATATATATTTTTCTTCAAGACCCTCTTATCCTCCGACACTTGTTCTACATGTCTCATTGTAATTTCTGACAGTAAAATACACCCTTGTCAATACAAACTATTCTTTCTTAAGATTATTACCGAGCAGATAGGTTCACACGTGTAATTCATTCGCGTAGAATATCAAGTAATTTAATTTCACATACAGTTGCGGGTCTACACCCTCTGAACAAGTGGGGTAGAGTCGAGAAGCGTCGAATCAGCAAAAATGTAATAGAATACTCAAGAAGATCTCATCCTCTAGATTCCGGTGTGGGTAACGTTTATGTGAGGCCTCTGGGCTCAAAATTTTAGTTTTTAGGTCCTTAGAGCGTTTCGTTTAGGAGTTACTTAACAATATAGATTCAAAAATGCTTGCGGGTTGCATTTGACATTAATACTTAGTTATTTTTTAATACGTTTTTTAAAACAAATCCTGCATAGTTTTTAATTCAAAGTGCAATTCGTCACGTATCTGTGAAAAACTGTTTCTTTAGAGACTTTCTTTATGAATATTGGTTGTGTATGAGAGCCGCAAAAAGTATGTATACTACTGAAATAATATAGGAGATGATTCTTCTTAGAAATCGGATATGCGTCCGCGCGCATACTTACTTGCACCATTTACTGCATACTAAGAAAAATGAAAGTGTATATAAGTTCAAAGAGTAACATTCGTCATTTTAATGCATTTGTAAAATTAATTGAAGTAAATTAAGTAAGAAGCTCTTTAAAATTGCCCAAGAAGACATTTCAATATGCTGTTTCGTCTGTTTGCATATTGCGCGTACCAGCTGAATTCTCATGCTCAGAGCGTCGCTGCCTACGACACAGCTGACGTCATGCGACAGCAAGGTTTCAAGGAAGAGGCCGCTCGTCATCAACAACCGGATATCCGGATTTGTTTTTTTCTCCCTTTCAAAATTCAAAATGTATTGCTTATTTATCCTTAAAAATAGATTTTATGACATGGGAGTTTTTTTGTTTTGTTTTTCTCCCTTTCAAAATTCAAAATTTAAGTAGTATATGACTTAGTGTAGGGATCACAGAATTTTGAAAATGTGCACACAATTCACTTTTCCCCATAGCACGTCATACGCAGTTTTTAACTGTTTTTTGACGTTAAATAAATAAATAAATAAATAAATAAATAAATAAATAAATAAATCTCAGAACCAGTGTTACAAACTTCTTGTGCAAATTTCTAGAGTATTACTTTCTTCCAATGAACATGTAATAGGAAATTTCGTGTAAAGTGTGGTATAAAGTAAGGTTTTTGAATTCTCTACCAAACATCTGTGCACACAGGGTAAAAATGTTACATGTATACATTTCAAACTCATGTAATTTTTTTTTTATGACAGTACCCAATACATGTTCATTGGACCAAAAGTGGTCATTTTCAATCCCTCGAGAAAGAGTCAGAGAAGTTTAAATTTATTTTGAGATACCTTGTATATTTGCTATTCATATATTGCGTTAGGGAACATCACCAAACGATCACCATTTTCACCACCACCACCACCACCACCACCACCATCGCCGCCGCCACGACCACCACCACCACCACCATCACCACCACCACTACCACGATCACCACCACCACCGCCACATGTTTTTCCAAAGTCGTGTATTTATTCAAAAGTTGACTTGTTTTGCTTTTACACATAACTTCAATAATGATCTAATGGGACAATTCTATTTTGAGGTTGCGGTGACTTTCCCATGACAGATATGTCATAATTTTTTAAATTTTCGTAATTAAATTTTTTATTATTATTGATTTTTATTACACGATAGTGATTTTTATTACGTATTTCTAACTTCCTTCAAAAAATTTCGAAATCGAATTGTTGACGGGATTTCAATTCTATAGTTCGAAGAGCGAATGTAACAATTTCTGCCTACATATTTTTCTAACTTCTAAGTCTTCCAGATAAATTCACCCGTTACGCGCTTCATAAATAATTGATTACTAAACGCACTACCTCTGTTGGTCTTCCCAACGATAACTCGCCCCACCACTGTATTTATAAGAATGACCGCTTGTGGTAACCTCGATTTCGGTCGCACTGTCGCGTCGTGCGTTGTTCTCCTTGGGCGTTTTCCAACATGTTCCCGACACTCGCGGATGACATCAGTGGCGCGGTGTCAATCGCGTGAGGTCACGAGCGGGCGAGGGGCGGGGCGGGGCGAGGCAAGGAGGGGTGGAGGCGAAGGCAATCCGATCGCCCAATTAGGGTCCGCCCTCGCCCGCCCGCAATCGCCAAGCGCACAGGTCGCCACGGGTGAAAGGAGACGGGAAGCAGATCAGGGAACCTGCACGGCTGGTGGTCCCCATGACCTTCGCTGCTTTACTTGTTTTCGTTGTACTCAAATCTTTCATTACATCAACACATTTGCGTAAAACCTAACATTAATCATCAAATATTTTGATACGCTCCCAAACAAATTTCTACAATATTATTTATTTCTATTGCGCAAATGTCCACATGTCCAAATGTTTCCTTTGTTAACGCTTTTTTTCTTCGATATTCCAAATGTCAATCCTTTAAAATACACGGTTGACATATAGACTATTAAAAAAGTCAACCGGTTTCTCTTAAAATGTGAGAGCTTTGTTTTAACATATTTACATATCAGGAGCTGACATAATGTAGACAGCGACAGAAGGCAAGATTCGACAGCAGAAACAAAAAGAAATAGGTGTCGTGTCTGGTCTCGTGACTCAATATTACAATAAATAAATAATACAAGTAAAACACTTTTATAATGAGATATCTTCGAAAATATATGATCTTTGTATGTAGAATTATTTTCCATCGTGATACGTTTGGAACTGACCGTAGACATGTGCACAGCAAACTTCAACAATTTTACGAATTTTGAAATGTGTGTACATTTAGCTGCAGCGTCAATCTTTGGGCACAGAATACGTGAGGAAATTATTAAGTGTTAAATGAGGTTTTACAATTAGTTAACACGTCTAGGAGTATAGGATTTCGCGGTTTCTTTGTTGATATGCCTGTTGTAGGTGATACAACCCGTGATGCAATATCTTCTACAGATCCTGATCATTTCATGTTTCGAATTCTGGGGAATTATCATCATCCCTTCTCACAAAATAGTAAATTGATTATGTTTTCAATGTGTGACGGGTCTTTGGACAGGAATTTTAAGTTTTTAATCTCTTCCCCAAACTCGGACTCAATCAGTACCACGCACCAGCTTTTCCGAGTTATAAGACACTCTTCATTTCAAAATACAATTTAAACAAATAAAATACCACTAAATTACGGATCTAAAAATGTACATTACAAAAAATACTAAAAAACTATAATTTTTACCAAATACCACATATATTTACTGACAAAAATTTCCAGTTCAAATAAAAATTTATTACGAGATATTATTATGAATTATTGTTATGAAGAATTCATATACGAGGCGCATTCAGAAAGTAAGTTTCCCTAGGTCGCCCACAAAATAAAAATACAATTTCAGTGACAATTTTGCTGTAGCAGATAAAACTCATGTGGCGCTATTATTTCACGTCGTAGAAGTCTACCGCCTGAGATAAATCCGAATGTTTGACAGTCACCTGCAATTGTACGTCTCTGCGATACGTGTAATGCTGACAGTACACGAATTTCTTGAGGTGTACAAAAAGATGGAAATTGACGAGGGAGGAATTCCTGACTATATTGGATGGTCAAACTTTCCCAAGTGGAACTGCTACAAAAGATCTGTTGTAAGCCGAGCCGTTTGTGACAAGCGTTATCGTGCAGGAAGACATCTGCCCGGCGCCTCCGTCCCCCGGCTCTTGTTTTAAATAACCCCTTAGAAATTGTGCAATGTTGCACAGTGACATTCAACGTTAACAACACAGTTTTTTCAAGACGTTTTCATGTTGACGACCAAGGAAATATTTTTTTCTTGCTGCGTCAAGAGCGTCATGCCCAACCACATTTTATTATTTATATGTAACTTTCACGACCAGAACCAGAAACTACTTGAGTATTAGCCAAATTTTCATGTGACGTCTCATAAATTGAGCGACCGTGTCCAAGGTGTGACCCGGTAACACAGTCACTTTTGAAAAACATCTGCGTCTAATACGCGGGGCACTCTCTATAGGGACATGCCATGCTCACCCTTTTTGATTTGTTTACGATCCAGTCGTCTCTGTTGTGGATAGCCAAGTTGTTATGATTCGTCGTCAATCTAGCATGATCTGGAAAGACTAGCTCTCTTGCTCGTACACAAAGCTGCAGCCCATCAATTATTTTAAGCGTTTGTTAAACTACATTCATATCTTGCAAAACATTCAACTTGTCGGTAACATGTAACGTTCCGTTTGACTCTGGTGTCTCTAAGCAAGACTCATGCCAAAACATTATGTGTATACCAACCTTTATTCTCACCTTTCCACTATCTAAGTTTTATTTGATTCCTTTTGTATCACCCTTTATATTGGTTGCGCACACGGCAGATCGTTAAATAAAAATACTGATACACACATGACATGTTTACAAATTTCTTATTTTCTTCTTTTAAAATATTTCAAAAAGTTCAAAATTAAAGTTTGTGGTGTAATATTTCCCTTTTCTTCTTAACTTCATTCGTCAAATATTTACATCTTTTTACTTCAGATTAAATTGTTATGTAAGTATTGTCTGCCGACCTGGATGGCCGAGGTGGCTAAGAGCGAGTACCGACTCAGCGCGTCGGTCCGGGGTTGCGGATTCGAGTCCCGCCTTGAGCATGGCTGTTTGTCCCTTGACTTTGTATGTATGTGTTGTCGCGGAGGGCCTCGCGTTCTGCTGACCCCAGATCAGAGGAGCCCGCAAGTGTGTTGGTGTCTAGTTAATGGTCGAATATGCGTCCCATCGGGGCGTAAAGGGAAACCGGCTGTCGGCTGGATAAAAGCCCTAGATTAAAAAAAAGTATTGTCTTCAATTTGGATACATATAAACCAAAGCCCGACAAATACACGATCCTTCAATCGTACTAACGCGTAATTTCCAGCTACGAACTGGTTCCTTTTCAGAATCTATAATTTGACATATCATATAAATAATGATTTCATAATCAACATTTCCTTGTTCCCCCGTTTTGTAGAAATATTTACGAGGAATAAAATACACATAATATTCCTTTTTACGCCTTGTTAGCGAAAGTATAATACACCAATACTTACGGCTGCAACTGTTTATGTGCACATCCTAGAAAAGATACACCTTGTGTAAGAAAAATATTTGCTCTCTGTATTTATTATTCTTAGAATTTCAATATTCAAAGTGGTTGAGAGAGCCGCAAGGAAAGAACATTTCTGTGCTTCTCACAGCTAAAATATTATCTCTAAATTTTATTTAGTTATTTTTGCGTAAATTTTAATTATGTTTATAAAAAATTTAACAGTTGGTTGAAGATATGTTGGAGATATTATTGGTAAAGGTGACCACTCGGAGTAGTTGAACTCGGAGTAGTTCTTTATTATTATGAACCAGTACCTGAATCAGTGTGACCTAATCTAGAAAGGTGAATGAAATTAATAATTCCGTGATAGTTACTGATGTGAATGCAAATGGATTAATGGAGGAATTAGTGTCAGGGGAAATGGGAAAACCACGAGAAAGTCTGTCGCGAACCAACTTTGCCGAACACAAATTCCATATGAAGTGATCAGGATATGAACCTTGGCACCCCAAGGTGGAGGGCTATCTTGCCAGCCGCTTTGCTAAGTTCTCCCCATGATGGGAGTAGTGAGACTGTAACTTCTCAATGAGAGTGTAATAGGTACGTCATTGACTTCTTGTCGACAGCTTTTTTTATGAGAAATATTATTCTTTCTCAACAACAAAAATAATAATTTAGTAACAACACTTCGGACTTAGAGGCTCACAAGTACTATCAACTTATCCAAACACTAAGAAATGATCACTGCTAATATCTTAGGCAAATCATTCCTACTATTGCATAAAACCCACAATCTGTGGAACCGAAAAGCCCTCAATCTAGTGTCCACGACCTCAAGAAGAGTTTTGCTTGCTTATCCCGGTTATTCTTACATGACTTCCCGTTGTTAGGTAAAGGTAAATGACGATAACCTCTTTCCTCAATAGATCACGTTGGCGGTGAATGTGATCAACACCCCCTGGGTATCTATATTCAGGGGGTGTTGACCTGATGCTCACAGCGATGATTATATTTATTGTAATGATGTTAAAGCAAAGATTGTATAAGAGACGATTCTGATGGTGATTATGAAGATAGTCTAATGAATCACTAATGTATCGTATTATTTCTATTTGTACCTTGCATTTTGTAAATGATTATTTGTTGTTTTTTTAATGTTAGATACGAGTACTACTTTGTGTATCATGGAGAACGAATCAGAGTACCTTTCAGCATGAACACTCTATTGTCTCGTCCCCCAGTAACTTCAACTCACATGATACTACATCACATGAGCTCCAAGTGAACGAAACTATTCTGTAGTCATCAGTTTTTGAGTCTAATAATACTTTCTCGCTACGAAGTTGTCTTATTACTGAGCCCCGGTAACGAAAAAGTGGATAAATCAGTTGCTAAATGTAGAAATAAATCCTCTAACACGTGGTGTAGACGGAACCTATATTTTACAGATCCTTGATACCCAAAACCCGAATGACGGCAAATCGTCCGTCTGTCCGCCTGTACGTTCGTCCTCCGTCTATCCGTCTGTCTGTCCGTCCGTCCGTCCGTCCGTCCGTCCGTCCGTCCGTCTGAATGTCCGTCTGTCCATCTGTTCGCCTGTCTGTTCGTCTGTAAATAACTCAAGTGGATAAAGTGTTCACTAAATTTTCTCCTAAATTGATATTCCCCAATCAACGTGGCTGACATCGAGGCCTCTTGAATTTGAAACCGTTTTTTTAGTTTGGGGGTACTTTTCATAAAGCCCATGGGACATTTTCAAATTTTAAAACAAAATGGCTCCATCCGTTTTGATTAAAGTTTGTTGTTGGGTAGTGTGAAGGACGTTTAAGAGAATGATGCAGGTCTCATGTTCGTTAAAAAACCTGATTTTCCAACAATTGCAAAAGTTCAAAATTTGTTCGGTGTCTTCCTGCAACTAAAATATTACAGATGGATAACGAAATAGATTCCTTACAGATAGATTTTGAAATAAGGTCATGTATAATTTTTTGAAAATTTTAAGTATTCTTCATGTAATTTTGCGTGAAAATACGGTCGACAAAGTACGTGCTGTATTGGCACCAGTAGTTTTCGCACCTCTGTAATTTCGGAGAAGGTAGAGCGTAGGCGAAGACAGTGGCTGCCGGCGGCGTGCGACGGAGGCCGGGAGGGCGGGACTTCCGTGTGGGGCGCGACGCCGGTGGCCGTGGAGGCAGCGGCGGGCGCTGCTCATGCATATTCGAGGGCGTGCCGGCGACGGGCGTGCGCCGGGGGGGGAGGAGGACACGCCCTCGCTCCCGGCCGCGGCGCCGACATTGTTGTGAACGGGAGCCCCACTTCCACATACCCTATGAGGCAGGTTAAAGAAGAAAATAAAAATGTACAGTCCACTCCGGTTATAGTGAACTTCTGGGGACTAACATTTTGGGTTCGCTATATCCGAGGTTCCCTATATCAGATGTTCGCTATATCCGGTGTTTGCTATATCCGAGGTTCGCTATATCCGAGGATGTCAAAATTAAATAAAACTTCTCTATAACGATTGATTGTAGTAATAGAGAAGGAGCAAAATATATTAACAACACGAACGGAAAATTTCAATATATTTAATTGTCCTTAAATAATCAATTATTTTCAATTCTTTGCTTACTACTTTTTCGTTAGTAATTTCTCTAGGTCTTTCTCCAGAGTTCGTGCTCTCCCCATCCTTGATTCTGCATCGCTGTCTGTAAGTATTGTAATGCAGACTTGACACCCTTCAATTCTCTTGCATTGTTGGGACACCGTTGTGAAGGCCCGTTTACTCGCCTAATAACATACGAAATGCTTTCGGTAGCGGGATGGTGCAAGCGACTAATGAAACTGATCGCTTTTCCGCGCAATATCGCCAGGCTGTGGCAGTCGCGTGCTTCCTGTCGCCTACGTACAACTTGCCCCACGGAATATCAAGATTGAAACCGATGTCAGTTGTAGCCCACGCAGGACACGTCCTTTGTTTCCGCAGTGAAACTGAGTGACAAAAGGTCATCAGTAAGATGCCCATTCCAGGTCCGCTACCTTACCCTCAGGGGAGACTTCTTCGATTACGATTTTTGGCCGACATTTTTTTCAAGCTACTTAGTGTTGGAATTTGTGACACTGAGGTGATGTATTCTTTTCCAGGAGGGAACTAATTTTCAGGACGTTGTATTTCCTACGTTCACTATAACCAAGGTTCAGGTTGATTTAACCAAATCTTCTTATACTTATTTGTAATGTAAGTGAAACTGGACAAGTGACCTAAAGTTCACTATAACCGAAGGTTCTCTATATCCGAGTTTACAATAATCGTATTATTACATGAAGCCATGATCAACTAAAATATGAAATAAAAAGCTGGACACGTCTTCATTGGACATACTTTCCTCTTGGCTGGTTTCTTTCTTTTTCTTCTGTTAAGAAAAACGGTCTTCTTATCGGCACCTGATTTTTTTATCCTTATTTGGCCAGTGTCCCTCTATAGCTGTGAATATCAAATACACGTATATTGGTCGTTATAATATATAATGAAGATAAACATACAGTAACTGAATGGTTGATATTATAAAAGATACATTGCAAAAGTATAATATTGAGAAATATTAATCAGTATTTTTTAATTAATGATGTGTACAACATTTTTATTGATATTTGTCACTTCATTCTTTTTTGATGAGATTTCTGTTAATTGATGTTGAAATTCATTGCTCATCAGGGGGTATTCCGAATATTTTGAGGCAGAGCTTTGAGAACAGGAGACAGGGATGTACAGCAATGGAAATAATACCAAAATCATGTACAGACGTAGATTTGAGATAAACGTTGGGTGTTTTTGTAATGAATGTGGTTGGAATGGTTTGCTTTTCATGGTTGTATTCAAAATAGCAGGCAATTCTGGAGATGCTTAGCTAAGTTGGTATTGTTTGTGTCCTGGATTTATTTGAAGTGAGTGGATGCATGTTGTAGATGTGGTGATCATTTGAGGGTGACTAAAACTGATACATTCTTCTGCTGGCATCACCTTTCCTGCACAAAATATTTTTCCGTAGTGTTTTTCCCGTTGCAACCTGGAGAATCATTGAACGATGAGATCGTGCCAGGGTGCCTCACACGCAACTATTTCATTTTTGAAAAAATATTTTATATTAACCATAATAGTCACTGTCATTCTAACACGATTTCATAAGTTTTCTTCCTGTATTAAACCTTCCGTGATATTTATAAAATCTGTCTCGTAACACACGATTACCTTGCAGTTTCATTGTATTATTAGCATACCCCTTCAAAACTGACTTTCATAATTTGGCCCCTAGCAACGTTCTGAGATTATCCTACTTACGTAATTCACAGGGAGAATAACTTTGAATATCAGGAATAGAACTTCAGACATCAAAAATAACCCGTTATAAAAATTCCATTCAATATTCCGAGTAATCTGTACGCGTCATCACTGCCACCCAAAGAGTCACGCACTCTCTCCGGGTTATTGACTCGCACAGTTGTGAAAGGTGCTCCCACTCATTTCATCAAGATGTACTATCAAAATATTAAGAATTTTAATACAAAATAATTAACACTAGAAAGTCTGGTGAGACACCTTTTCGTCTCCGGGCACCATTTAACTTCTTGAATTTTGGCTGGTTGGTTGGTTAGTGATTCCGTGCGCGTCGACAGCTTAGGTCATTAGTCCCGTAAGTGTAGTACATGTTTTTTCCTCGGGAGATGGCGGTGACCTTCCCCCGCTGGATGGTGAGATCCGCCGCCGACCTACCGTCGGCTAGCGGGCTTTCCCCCTAACCAGAACTCTTCCACCAGCGGGGCACCGCCCCAGTTGGGACAAGTTCGATGTACCCGACCGGTCTCCCGGCATGTGTGGTAGTGTAGTGCATTTTAGTGTACGTGTGTGTGTGTGTGTGTGTGTGTGTGTAAAGGATGAGGATAGGGTAAGAAAGAAAAAAGAAAGATCTCGCGTGGTCCGTGGCCAGTTTGTTAGGGTACTGCTCCGGCATTTACCTGGTGTTCATCGGAGAAACCACGGAAAACTAGCGATCAGACTAGCCGGCCGCCAGAATTCTCCTCCAGACAGCGACTGAATGTGACCTAGCTGAAAAGACTACTGACGGCGTACAGAGATTTCAGCTGCGTGCACATTTTTTTGTTACCAAGTGGGGATGCATTATTTATTGTGAAACCAGTGCCTTAGCCTAATGATGTGTGGAAATGGGGAAAAGACTGATGAGTAGGTTTTTTAAATTATTTATTTAAGATCGTCTTATTAACAATTAGGTCATTGGTGAACACAGTTACAAAAATACAGTAGTTACAAGTACGGTACCTACAAATACACACTGGTTAGAAAATTTCATGGAATACACATACATTAGAGATAAATCGTTAATATATAACTTGTGGATGAGGCTGACAATGTATAATTAATTGCTAAGTAAGTCTATCAGATACAATTTGGTAAGGAGTTGCATAATCATGTGACCGGAACAAGAATTAAATACACAATGAAGATCACTATTGTCAAGATTTGCTCCGTCAGTTGTAATCACATGGCAATCAACTATAAGGTGCTTGGTAGATACCAAGCGCTTTAGACGACCGCAATTTGGGTAAGGGTCAAGAATAGACTTTTTCATCAGATAGCTATGACTAAGGTTCAAATATCCTATACGCAGTCTGTTTATAACCACTTGATGTCTTCTGCTAAGACTAATGGACGTAATGGGAGACTCCTCGATATTCTTCCTAACTGCATGTAATTTAGAAGGCAACATTTTACAATTCCGGTCCCAAAGCTTCTTAATCGAAAGTAAGAGACTGTTTTTAAGGCCAGGAAGTGAGATAGGTTATTGTAAAGATATTAGATTAAGTTTATTATTCATTCCGGAATTAAGTGCGGAAACTTGGTAGCAGAATATGTTAACCTTAGATTCATTTAGTTTACATTGTCCAACATGACCCACATTGACCACATGATAAGATTGATGGAGCAGTGATGGAATGAGAGGCAGAGCAAACGGGAGACCACTCCCCCGGGACATCTCCCGCGGTCCCGCTTTGTCCACCACAAATTCCACCGGGATCAACCGGGAATTGAACATTGATCCCCCCGGTGGAAGGGGTGGAAGGTATCACCTCTAAACCACGGACCGCCCATAACTCTCGTGCATTTTATTTGCTTTGCATGTGTTATAAACTAATTCATGTAAGTTACCTTAGCAAATCAAACAATGACAAAACTCCATTTTTTTCGACATCTGAGTCTTCAGTTGAGATAGATTCTTCAGTATTAATACGTTTAATGTTTGCATGTAATGCCAGGTAGAATTTGTGGCCCAAGTGTGAGTAATGGGTGAGGGTAGGACAAGGAGAGAAGAGCATGGAAACAGCATGTGCGATACATGACATGTTGGGGCAGTGCTCCCACATTAGCCTGTATTGGTGGGACTACTGATTAGAGGAGCCGGCTTCTACATTTCTTCTCCAGACAATGATTGAATTTGACCTACTACTTAACTACCTAGTGTCGCAAATCCCACGCCAGCTGAAATCGAACTCTCGAACTTTCCGTTCAGGGACGTTGCAGACGCAACCGCAATGTAACCGCTGAACCATCGCAGGCGGTAATTCGGGCGGAGGCGCCGGGGGAACAAGAAAACCGTGTTCCCGTCGCATTGTTCCTCTGCAGGTGCACAGCGCCTTCGGTTTCCGCATTACTCACCCCGGAACAGAAAACACTCTCCCCCCCCGTTCCCCCCTCAATCCCCCCACCCGCCCAGGCGGCGGCGCGCTGCGACCGTTCTCTTGTCACGCCTATTTAGGAGGCAGTTAGTTGTTGCCAACTTCTGAAAGCGCGGCCCCCGGCGCGTGTCCGGCAGAGGGCTGATTGTGCCTGCGCTTTGGTCGTAGGGAGGCTGCCCGCCGGACCCCCAACTGTGGGCGGAAGCAGGAAGGCAAACGCCAGCGTTGCCGGAACTGTTGTATGAGAAAAAGCCATTCTGTAAAAAAAATGTGTTGAAAAATTCCCGTGCAAGTGTTGCTGCAAATTACAATTTGCTTTGATTTTCACGATGAAGTACTACATTTTTATTTTTTCGCAGATTTCAATTTCGCCATTGAATAAATTTGTGTTTGTTGCAGATTGGACAAAAAGAAGCTAAATATTTTTTGTGTTAAATTTGTTTCAATCCTTCTCCTTCAATCCAAAGATTTCATTTCGTTTTCACAATCAGATCGCGAATGTATTGAAGTATGAGTAATTTGTTGAGAAATTGCACTTTCGTCATTACTGTTTCGCAGCCAGTTAGTTCTATTGTGCATTACGAAAAAAATGCTATTCTATAATTTGTTTGATGTTTTGTATTTTATGAAATATTTTCACAGGTTTAAAGGTGAAACATTGAATTTATTTAGTAATTATAATTACGTATTTTTTTTCAATTTTCAATTTTGTTATACCAGGGAAGTTTTAGTAATTGTAACATGTTTTTATGAATACACGTAAATATACTGATTGTGTGTTCACTACAAGAATTAACTGTTCGATCACTACAAAACTCATTAAAAAACACTTTTTGACATCTTTTCTTTTGTAATAAAGTTACTTCTTGAGATGTATTGTAATGTTCGGACAAAAATGAACAACGCTCGTATTGAAAAATAACTTTCTCCAGGTGCTTGTTATCTCAAGAATAACGCATACAACTTGGTCTTTTATTTTCTCACAAAATTCTGTCTTATCTTCGAACTTTTGTAATGTTTTTGATTGTGAATTTAACAATAAAATATATCCATATTTTTATTTGAAACCACGGGAGAAATATTTTTCGTGAAATTGCAACTTATTTATTAACATACTCATAGGAGAAATTTCCTGTAAACATAATGTTCAGTAGCTTTAACCTCCATAACACGAAGGTTTGATCGAACAACCTTTTTCTTTTTTTATAAATTGTTGTTATTTATTTAAAGTCAAAAAACAAATAAAAATTTGTGTGACGAATGTTGGGGAAAACGTTTCCTTTACCAAACTTGCAACAGTACGGCTAAAATCGAACTATTTAGATGAAGAACAGTATTATAAATCATTTATAGAAAGATGATGTAGTGGGCTTCAAAAACTCGCAACTCATAAACCCAATTCTTTGATATCTCTATTAATCTCTCATAAACCTTACTTGTAATCATAATGTTCAGTAGATTTACCCTAGAAAACATATATGTTTCAATTATACAATTAACTTTTCCTTTTTTTAAACTTTCTGTGGAGCCTGAAATTGGATCTGAAGTGGAACATGAAATCACGAAAATCCCTGCCTCGAGTACTTGATCTTCGTAGTCACCAGGACATCCCAAACAGTAGCATGAACGGTGCAATATATCACTTGGCAACGTTGTAGGCGAGAGGTGAGGGGGCGGGGGGTCCGGGGCGGTATTCGTGTCGGACGCGCGCCGTGCCGTGCCGTGCCGCGCCGTGCCGCGCGCGGTTGCGAGGCGGAGCGGTGCCGGCGCCGCCAAGACAGCGCCCATCGGGGAGTAATGCGTCAGCGACGCGAGGCCGGAGCGCGCAATCAATCCAAATTACGGCACCGCGCCGCCGGGAACAACGGCGGGGCTCTGTGCTGCCCGCCGCTCTCCGCAGGCGGTGTCGGTTTGCCTCTTTCCTTCCCAGCTGCTGCTGCTGCTGCTGCTGCTGTGGACCCTGTTCGCCGTGCGCAAGTAACTCGACCGCTCTGGTAATGGTGTTTGATCGCACATTGCAATCTTCGCAGCCAGTGTGCCGGCTTAGGTGGCTCAGGGCATCAATTGATGTGACACATTCACTACACTACTACACATGCCGGGAGATTAGTTGGTTGGTTAGTGGTTCCGGGCGCGTCAACAGCTTAGGTCATTAGTCGCGTAAGGGTAGTGCAGGTCTTTCCCTCGGGAGGTGGCGGTGATCTTCCCGCGCTGGATGGCGAGATCCGGTGCCGACCTACCGTCGGCTAGCGGGGTTTCCCCTTAACCAGGACCCTCTCACCAGCGGGGAACCGCCCCAGCCGGGACAAGCTGTAAGCTCCCGACCGAGCACCGGGAGAATAGTCTGGAGCTTAGAGTTCGTTCCAGTTTGGGCTGTTCCCCGTTGGTGGGAGGTACCTGGTTGGCGAAAACCCCGCAAGTCGACGGGTAGGTCGGCGCCCAATATCACCTTCCAATGAAGGAAAATGACCTCCCGCCATTAAAATACGCACTACACTTACAGGACTAATGACATTAGCCGTTGACGCGCCCAGAATCACTAATCAGATAAACAATAAACTGCCAGCGTCACTAAATATAAGCCATTGGTGCAGGTTTTCAGTGTTCTCCTTCCATTTATCTGGACTACACCTTTTGAATTTTGTCCGTTTCGTAATTCACAAGTAACTGAAGCACGTTGGCACCGCAGATGTTTTATAAATAATTCATTCGTTTTTTTATATTTTTACAGGAAGAATGCGCAAACTGGTGCTAATTTTCAACTTCTACTCTCAACCGTCCCTGCTGCTGCAGTCTACAAGATCAGCAATGTACAACATATGGCATTACTGAGGTAAGGGAGATTTTTTAAATAGATTCATTTGTTATTTTCACTTTGCAATTTTCATCGCGCATGTCACCTATTGTCATTCCACTGATACTCAACTCTCATCGTTCATTCAACACTGGTCGATCGGGCTTGCAATTCACAATGCACGCCACCATCTGAGGAAATGGAGGTATTTCCAAATTTGCCTAATTAAATTGTTTTTCTTCCTGTTTAGGTGAATGTATAGTGAAAACAACATTAAGAAATTTACATGAATTTCATGAAATGATTGCATTTACATGAAATTTACAGTCCTTTGAACTTTCCTATCTTTTACCGTCTTTAAACTTCGACTGTCTACCTCATTCTTGGTTTTGCCAGACTCGATGCAGACAACTTCTTATATCGGAAATATTCCCGAAATTGGCTTAATATTGTTTTGCATTTGGGAAAACCGCAAAAAACATTGTATGAAACGAAGCTATGTAGTATGCACTAACATCGCTGATATATTTGCAACCGCACAATCCGGCATACTTTACTTCAGTATTTTAGGATAAGGAAAGAATCCATTACTCGACTGTACATGTGAGGCGTGATCCGATGGCGTCATTGTCACATCGACATGACAATCAGAGTTACTTATATACTCACATGTAAAGAAAACATATGTTGTCAGTGCTATCCGTGAGACGTGCGTTGGTATCGTGTGCAGAGGTAATATAGGTGCGGTTTGCGCCGTTGTCGTGGTACACATGGCGCAATCAGAGTTACATTTAGCGTCACCCACGGAGTGCATATAAGCATACCTCGGCTCAACAAAGATCGTTTGTCAAAACTAGTGAGAGTTGTCACTATCAACGAGCCGGTTTGCAGAATTGCTGCCAACCCAACAAGAAATGACATCACAATTGACAATAAATCCTCTGATAATTGTGATGCTCGAGCTGTTACAATGTCAGCTTGCCACCCATTCCTCGACTTCGTCACTTCATACATTGTTGACAATCATCATATTCTACATTTCTCATTTTGGGGCTGAAATTTGTCTCTTCTCAATCTCTTCTACTTTCATCTCATCTACATCCTCCACCTCCAACGTATTGGCCAACGAAATAAGTAACGTCCACGTTTCAGTTCTGTTTCTATTATCATCGCATCGCATTCTTTATAATGCAATACAAAGGATGGTTGATCGAAAGTAAATAAGTTGATGTTTTTATATCAGATGCATGGTTTTCCTGAAACTAACTCAATGTAAATTCATTGTAAATGAAATAATTGAGGATGATTACTCAGAGATTCAAATAATTTAATTTCATTGAATTATTCAGCCACTGGGTGATGTCGCATTATTCTTCATATAAGCGCTAGTGATTCTGTGACGCTTCCTGTTCTTTCCCAATAACTCCGATGTTTATTTCTGGTTCTTCCACTCCAAGCAACCACCTGTTATTCAGGCTATCATGTGATTTATCATTTACTCATTATACTTTAATAATTCGATGCCTTTTAAATTTTAACTTTGTAGAAATGTCTTTAAAATATTATTTCAAAATCAACTTTTCTATTTCCTAGCATTTATTTCTTTTCGACATAACTATTCCAATGAAAGCGTGCTTTAACATCCTTCCTCCTAGCACCAACGAACCAAATGTTAAGAACGGCACCTAGTAGTAAGTGCCACAATTCCGGGGCACCCGTGTAGCTTCCTGGGCACTCATGTAACAGGGTTTCACCTGCACTGTGTGATGAAATGGTCCCCTCATCACTAATTACAATCATAATTTTCAAGAACCAATAGGAACAAGTCTAAAAGATACTGCATCAACACCTGAACCGCAGCGACCAATCAAACCACTGAGGACCGAAATGTTCATCAAACAGTCTCGTCGCCGCCCATTCCTCGACTCCGCTGCTGACTATTCGTCTCTGCCGCGTTTGAGGCCGCCCGGTCCCGTTGCACCACTTTACCGCCGCCGCAGCCAGCGCTGCCTCGCCGCCGGACGTGATGAATGGGTGGGAGTGGTAATCCCGCCGCGAAGCGTTCTGTGTTCGAGTCCCCGCCACAGGCCACCGCCGCACCGCCAACGCCTCAGCCAGTGCCACCACCCCCACCATCGCCACCGCACTGGCCCTGCCACCGATTCCGCCAAAGCAATTGGATAGTTGCAGCCTTCTCTTCTGCCATCACTGTTCCACCATAACCTCCGCTTCCACTTCACATCACCGTAAAAGCCATCTTCACATCTATTATCACCTGCTCCACCTCTGCAACGATCTCTAACACCTCATTGAACATCCCGCCCTCAACAACCGTTACCTCCCCACTATCACCAGTTCCACTTCCACCATCACATTCACGTCTAGCACATCTGGATCTCCACCACCAGATTGAACATCCTCTGCCATATTCACCTTCACCTATATATTCACATTCATCACCGCCTTAACCGCTAATACCGCCTTGAATATTACATCCACCTTCACGTTTACCTCCACCACGACATTCACGTCCATCCCCAACTCGACCTCCAACATCAATTTCAGTAGCACCTCCAGCTCCTTCACCAAATCCAGTTCTTCTATCATATTAATCTCCACCACCACCTCCTTTTCCACGTTCCCCGCCACCTCCACCAGCAACACCATCTAGAGCGCCACCTCCATCACTCAGCTATCCCACCCACCTCCACCACTTTCTTCTCCTCCTCATTCTCCTTCCACCACCTTCACCTTCACCGCCATAGAGTAAAGAATTATAAGAACCTCTTTAGTCTAAGCCACCACCATCGCCACAATTCCCGCGACAGCCCCAACCGCCGTCAGCACCACCGCTACCGCCTCCGCCTCCGCCAACGTCCCACCCGCTACGCACCCGCCCCCATCACCACCACCGCCTCTGCCGCCGCCGCCGCCACCACTGCCGCCGCCACCACCGCCACCACCAGCGCCACCGCCACCGCCACCGTAACCTCACTGTCTCGACCCCCGCCCTCGCCCCTGCCCCCGCTACCGCAACCGTCACCGCAACCGCCACCGCCACCGCAACCGTCACCACTCCCGCCACCGCCACCACCACCGTCACCACCATCGCCGTCACCACCACCGCCGTCACCACCACCGCCGCCACCGCCGCCGTCGCCTCTGCCGCCTCCGCCGCCTCCCCCACCACCACCATCACCGCCACCGCCACCGCTACCGCCATTACCACCTCCACCATCACCGTCACCTCCACCGCCATCGCCATTGCCATCGCCATCGCCATCGCCATCGCCATCGCCATCGCCACTGCCATCGCCACCGCCACCACCACCGCCGCAACCGCCGCCACCGCCGGCACCGCTGCCACCACCGCCGCCACCGCCTCTGTCACATCCACCACCATCGCCGCGGCAGCAGTCAGCTCCCCCACGTCCGCAGCGCCGACACGCACATTCGCTGGTCGCGCGCGACTGCGGCCGCGGTAATGAAGGGAAAGCGCCCGCGGCAGCGCGGGATGCGAACGGCGGACCCCAGCCAGCGGGGCCTCCCGGCGGGATGCAAATGCCGCCCTCGCCACCCCACCGCGTCCTGACCTGCTGGCCGGCGCCTCGGGCTCATGTTTAATTGTCTCGCGTGTATAAAATACGAGGGCATGCATTAGTATTCTGTCCGCGGGTTCCGCTGCAAGTTGCAATCGCTTCATTATGATGCACTTGCGAATCACGAAGTCTGGCCACTTATTCTTGCCGCTTATTCACTCTTGTTCTGTTTACACAAGGTGCATATTACGGCGGTCGTTATTTTGGGCCAAGTAAAGTTTCAGCCATTTTTAAGGCCAAAATTATGCACTAAACAATTAAAAGAGGAATGAACCCAACAACTCTTAACAGAATTTCGACCTCTGCTCACACATGCGAATATTGTGGGTATCCCAGCAATTTCTTAAGTGAAAACTCGATTCACTTCCCCATAGCATGTCATACACACAGTTTTTAACTGTTTTTGACGTAAAATAAATATAAATAAATAGATTTGATAAAAATAATTGTTAATGCATAATATCAATTATTTGACATAACTCCAGGCACTGTAACATCTGGTGGGTGTTGACCCTCTGAATCATTCTTCTTGAAATATATTAAATTGAATGATTAACACATGCCAGAATGATACGTATAACTGAGAGAAGATACGTATAATATGGATAAATTACAATTAATTTTCATGAAGGAACAATGGAACCTCTATACGGACTATAATGGAATACAATGACTTTCAGTCGTCACAGAGCATGAGTAAATTATTTCACTACTCTGTTCATTTCACAGCTCTGTAAAAACATGCATAATGAACAAAGTAGCTCAATTATCTCTGTAAAAGCAACCTCTTCGATTACAATAACTGTAGAGAATAATAAATGTGGTAATTAACCCAGATACACAGTGCCCGAAATAACACTCCCGAGGATACCAACACTTGGCAGGATGCTCGGAAACGCAGTATGGACTACCTCTGGCACCTGGAACATAATGTGAAACGAAAGGATAAGAATAATTAGACTACGTAGTCAACCGAGCTCAATTACCCACAGAATTAACATTTTGAAACAGAACTGGGCGTGCCAACACTCCATTATCTTAGATTTTATTACATATGAATATGATTCAGAGAATTTAAATAGAAGATTGAATTATCCATGAATTTATTTGTCCATGACGTTATAATCATTGTTACCAAGGCAACGTCGACAGTTTCACACATGGCACCTTTTCGACAATATCCACAACTTCCTTTTGTGGTATGTCGATGTTTTGTCATGGACATCGACACAACACTCAATTCACAATAGCATTTTTAACTTTCTTAATTCATTTTTTACTAATCACATCGATATCAATAGCATTCTTCACAAGCAAAACTCTACATCGCTGTGTTTGTACACACTCTGGGAGTAAACTTGTTTTTCAGAGAGGCACTAAAAAGCAGATATTTCAAAGCATGCATAATGTGCTAAAAGTTCAATTTTTTAGCACTAGTGCTAAAGGTTCAATTTTTAGTACTAGTGATAAAAATGGGGCAATGATCAAGTGTTCAAAGAAATCTGTGAATGTAAAGAAGATACCAAAATACTTTCGTATGACTGCATCCTCCATGTATCATTAAGTGATATGTATACTTCAATGAAAATAAAATGAATGCGAGTAAGGTTGTCTGAAAAATAGTGTATGACACACGTGGTAAAAATAATTTTATTTTGCTCGTCGGATATTCCCCGCAAAATAAAATGTCACTTTTACCACATTATACCATCATTATTGATTTTGGTCGACTTTAACAGCCTTTTACCCAGGACGGTTACCAGCTTTTGTTTCATTCAGTAAGGAACTATTATATACTTAACATTATTTTTCCTTCAGAGATTAATTGTTATATATTCCTGTTGCACCAATAAAAGTGGCTAAGTAGTTTCATCACTATGTGTTATTTTCTTCTTACTCATACGTAACACTTATTCATCTAATACATACAAATAAAGGTTATGAAACGCTGGTAAACAAGTAACGAAATACATTCCATTAACTAAGTCCGATGAACAAACTCTTGCTTTGAACTTTTAATGAATATAAAGTATCTCTAGACTAAAACATAAAATTCACTAAAATGTATAGTTGGCGGAGATAATGTAGACGTAATGTTCCTGGTCAACGCGTCTGGGAACCTGTGAAATTTGTGGTGGACGAAATGGCGCGGCAGATTTTCCCTGGGTTCTCCCGTCGGGTCGTACTCCGCATTATACTGAGTATTGTCTCAGTTCTTTTCCTAGAAATTGTCTTATAACATATATTTTTTTTCAAATTTTTAAACAATGTGGACGATAGTGAAAAAAATTAAAACGAGTTTTAACAGTTTAAATATTTGAAATTCGCGCCAAAATGTGATCGGAAAATACGTTTTAACCGATATTTAAACACAGTTTAATCAAGATGTATGAACTCGAAATGTTGTCGGTATTACATCGATTATGTACCAAACTCAATCGGAGTATGTCGGATGGAAAGTTATAGGTGGGCTCTTGCACATCCGACTACAGTCAATGAGTTTCAGGCATCAGTTTGTGTCATAATATTAAAGGGAATTTTAAATCCTAAAATTATAACAGTTACAACTCATTGAAACCGAGACAAATAAACACTTTTTTTAAAATATTGCATCATTTATTTGAATTACATCTTCGTTGTGTTAGTTTTGGTTGGTCACCGTCGGAAATTGTCACTTTGTGCCACATTCAGAATGTTTCTCAACATCTCTCTGTCTCTCTCTGCCTCTCTCTCTGCCTCCGTCTCTGTCTCTGTCTCTGTCTCTCTGTCTCTCTGTCTCTCTCTGTCTCTCTCTGTCTCTCTGTCTCTCTCTCTGTCTCTCTCTGTCTCTCTCTGTCTCTCTCTGTCTCTCTCTGTCTCTCTCTGCCTCTCTCTGTCTCTCTCTGTCTCTCTCTGTCTCTCTCTGTCTCTCTCTGTCTCTCTCTGTCTCTCTCTGTCTCTCTCTGTCTCTCTCTGTCTCTCCCTGTCTCTCTCTGTCTCTCTCTGTCTCTCTCTGTCTCTCTCTGTCTCTCTCTGTGTCTCTCTCTCTGTCTCTCTCTGTCTCTCTCTCTGCCTCTGTCTCTCTCTCTATCTCTCTGTCTCTGTCTCTCTCCGTCTCTGTCTCTCTCTGTCTCTCTCTGTCTCTTTCTCTGTCTCTCTCTCTCTCTCCCTGCAACTTGGCGGCCAACGTCTGTTCTCGGTTTTCAACCGAAGAGCCTGTGTTCTGGTGACGTAGTTCGTGCCGCAAACTGGTGCTACCCAGAACGAACAAAAATCGGTGCACCGGAGGGGTCCCCCCATCTCTTTCTCCTGTGGGAATATCGAGATTGAAACTATATTATTCGGCTTATTCGTCTATATCCTTTATCAATATCATTCCTCTCAAAATCTTTCACATAAATCTTTCCCCACTCAGGAAGTTTTTTATGATAATTTGATTAGAAAGTGAGCTTTACTTCTATCACTCCCACTGCATTCTCTCACTACTCGTCGCCCTCCACGGAGCATTATCACGCGGCGGCACCCACCGCCTTCGCCTTCACAACCGCCTCCGCCGGCGCCGCAGCCAGCGCCCCGCATGCATAATGACTGAGCGCACCTCACCCTAATGATAGCCTACGCCGCCGCGGCGCCCAGAGGTGTAAAATAATATATACGTGACCGGGCGCACCTCATGGACGTTTGTTTTGATTCGCGTCGGATGCTTGTTAGGGTCGCCCGTGGGAGCGCGTGTTACAGTTGTTTCGACTACGTGATCGCCCCGCTCGTCTCGTACGTGGAACGGGTGGTCGCTGTACTCGCCCGCGCTCCCGTCCCCGCCGCCGATGCTTGCGCTTCAGCCATCGCCGCCCCTGCCAGACCTGTTCTGACCGTCCCCCACCCCATGTCTTGCTCCCGCTTCCACCCTCCCCCTCTCCTGCCCCCGCCCACGCCCCGCTCCCGCCCCGCCCCCGCTTTTCTCTCTCCCGTTCTCGACTCCGCCTGGGTCCTGCCCCCGCTGGTCTCACTTTTGCTCACCCCACCCCCGCTCCCATTATAGCCTCCGCGCCGGGAGCGGTAGCTCAGTGCATCAACTGATGTCACTGCAGCGCCTCTGACCGGGAGGTCCTAGGTTCCCACTCCCCACAGCGGCAGGATTTTCGACACTAGCTTTTCAACTAGGTCGAATTCCGTTGCAGTCAGGAGGAGAATTATTGCGGCCGGCTGCTCTGATCGGTAGTTTTCCGTGGTTTCTCCGATCAACCCCAGCCGAATGCTGGAGTAGTACCCTACCAAACGGGCCACGAACCGCGCGCGATCTTTCCTTCCTCTTCTTTGTCCTTTCCTCACCCCTTACACACACACTTACACTAACATGCACTACATTACCACATATTCCGGGAGATCGGTCGGGAGCTTAGAGCTTGTCCCGACTGGGGCGGTGCCCCGTTGGTGGGAGAGTCCTGATTAGGGGGAAACCCCACTAGCCGACGGTAGGTCGGCGCCGGATCTCGCCATCCACCGGGGGAAGATCACCGCCATCTCCCGAGAAAAAACTTGCACTACACTAACGGGACTAATGACCAAAGCAGTTGACGCGCCCAGAAACACGAAAAAATCAATCAATCATAGCCTCCGCCGCTCTTTCCCGATCTGTCCTCACTCTTCCCGCCCCGCTACCGCTAACCGCTCTCCCCGCCGCCTTCGCATCTGTCTTACCCCGGCGCCACCTCCGTCCCCAGCTCCACTGCCACTGCTTTATCCTTTCCCACCATCGCTCCCACCATAGTCTCCGCCGCTCTCCCCCTCCCGATCCGTCCTCACAAGCCCCCGCTACCACCCCCGCACTTAATTCACCCTCTTTCAAAGCCACCATCCAATTGAACAGCAGTAGCAATAAAGCAGAAGAGCAGCGATGTCCTAAGATAGATCAATAAAATTATCGCAATATATCACAAAAAGATAATAACGCTGGACGTGATCAACTGTTTTCTCTACATTACGATTATTTTGAACTACGTTATTTTTAAATGCAAAAAAAGCTCGTATTGTTGCTTGTAGAAGCGAGCTTAACAATTTTGAAACTTCGTCTTACTCAGAGAGTTGAGAAAGCTAAAACATTGGCTAATAATTCATTAAAAGAATGACAGTTTGTGTAATTATTAAACAACCTTCTCACCCGTTTTCATGTACGGAATCTTGTTTTAATAGTCACAATGGTGAGTATTATAGATTGTATTATTCTAGGTGATTACACCGGTCTCGCAAGTGGTATTACTTTTGTTATTGTTATCAATTCTGCCTCCACCACCTATCCAAGCAATGCTTCTCTTGTTTCAACTAGACAAAGGCATTTACAGAATAAGCATTGCAAAATATATACTACTATAGTATTTTGGTTCTAAATTTGGTAATATTGTGTTTGCATGTATGGTATCATTCAGTTTTTAATAATTGAAGATAAATAATTTAGGAGTTAAGGATTTAAATAATGTAAACAATTTTCCTCAAAATGAAATATCTTCTAAACTCTTTATCTTCTTCAAAACGCGTTGAAAAATGCTTAGACAGTTATGAAAATCTATATATTAATAATTTCCAGAAGTGAATTATTTTATATTCTTTTTACATCTTCTGTTGTAAATAATTTGAATATTTGCGTTGCATTATTCTTTTATGTTTCACCACAAAACGGACAAATAACTAAGTACAATACTTGCACTTTTATTTGTGCAGACATGTAACTCTTTCATTTCTTTGTAAAAACACACGAAGAAAACTCCTGTCTTGAAATAAGTCAGCAAGAGATCGGTCTTGAAATAAACAAGTCGTTCGGAAGATAATAAAGCAAACGAGCAAATGAAAGACATTGTATGTTCCACTTGGCTATGCAATGCATATTAACTTTGTAGCTCATTACAAAGGACGTTGGTTGCGTACATAAACAACATGTTTGTGCGTATCTGCACCCAAGAGCATTGAGGTTATCGAAAAGCTCTCTGACAAAGCCTTGCATTCACAGAATATTGAATATCCCAACACAAAGGAACGTCATTTTCAGTTTGATAGCGGGTCTGTAAGGCAAAGGCGTCATGCCTCTCGCGCTGGAAGTTGCCTCATGCTCCGGGGAGCGCGCTGAGGATGTTCTAGCAGCTCTCTTTTGTTCGCCTCAGGCGAATTCCAAGCCGGTTAATCACTAATGATCTACAGTCTCATTTACTATTCTATTCCCTACACATGCAACCGCCGTATACATTTTATTGTGTTCGGGAGAAACAATTGGATACGATATTCATTGAAGTATCTGGGCTTTTAACAAATAATATCTGCATTTAAGTTGTACGCCAATGATTTTAATGATTAATGCGTAATAAAATCAACACGCAGATATGAAAAAAAATAGTCTAACATTTTCATAAAAACGACTCGAGATTTACTCATTTCTTAAATATTGCTGCCTCTCGTAAGTAATAAGATTCTTAAAGATATGGGAACATTATTATTATTATTATTATTATTATTATTATTATTATTATTATTATTATTATTATTATTATCATTTGACAATTTATTTACATCAATAATTGCAAATGATTATCCTTAATAAGAGCGAAAGAGTATAAAAAAATTGGAACCGAATAAGTACACAAAGAAAATAACAAAGAATGTTTCAAGAAAAATCAGAGATTAGAAAACGTATAGAATAGTAGAAGCGTATAATCTAGAAGAAAAAGAAAAAGAGAAAATAGAAGGATTAAAAGAAATCAGGAGAAAAGTAAAAGGTGTAAGGAGGGAAAAAAGAGAATTAGAAACGAAACAAAGAGAGAATTGAAGAAACAAAAAGGGCAGTTAAAAGTGGAACAATGAGTTAAATAAGAAGGAAGGAAGGAAGTAATATCAAAAAGGAAGAAATAGAACAAGGAGAAGAAAAATGCAAAAATCATAGACGTGAGAGGAGGAGAGAATGAGAGAAGGGGGAGAAGAGAAAGAGAGGGAGAGAGAACGAGATGTAAGAAAGAGTAGAGAAGAAGGAAGGGAGAGAGGATAAGGAGCGAAGGGAGGCAGGCGGGCGCGGAGTGGCGCCTGCGGTCCGTCGTTATCGGGAGCGGAGCGTCCGCCTCAGCAGAGGCCGCGGGCAAATGCCACTCGAGACAGCGGCGGCGGCGGCGGCGGACGCAGCTGCTGAGGTGGCGCTGGGCCAGCAGGGGCCGCCACGCCCCCTCGTCTCCTGCCAGCCCCACCTAAGCCCCCGCCGACGCTTATCAAGCCCCGCCCCCTCCCGGCTCCCCGCTCGCGGCTCCGAGAACCACCACCGCCATCGCCACCGCCCCCTCTAGCGCCACGGTACCCGTGCCTGCAACCACCCCCACCACCGCCCACGCCACAACGCCCGCTTATCCCCCACCCCCGTCGCCGCCCCTGTCCCCAGCACCGCCCCTGCCCCCCTAAACTGCCCCCGCCCCCTCCACCGCCCCCGGGGCTGCAACTGCTCCTGCCCCCGCCTCCGCCACCACTACCCCCTCCGCTCCCACCACCGCCACCGTCCCCATGCCTGACCCCGCCGATTCTGCCATGAGTGAGGTGTCTTCTTGCTCCTGCGTCGCGCCCACTCTCAGCGTCTCTGGCGTTTGGTGGCCTAGCTCCTGGGCAGCGGCCGGCGTGTTGGAAGAGCGAACGTTTAGGGGGCAAGCGAGGTCTCAGCGCTCGCATCGTCTGTGTGTTCGGCCATGATACAAGGCAAATATGCCTGCTTCCTGTGACCTACGCATTATATATTGCGTGGAACATCTTTTGAGGTGATATTGTAATAACTCTTCCCCTTCAGTGAAAGTGATTTCTTTAATGGTATGGCCTTATCAGGAATAACAGCATTTCGTAGATGAAAATTTTCCAAAAGGCTCCAGAAACCTATTCTAAATGAGTAATTATAAATGTTTCTAGACAACCAAGTTGATAAAAAATTAATTTTCTGTGTATTTGAAACTCATAATTTACCTATTATTACACACACGTTAAATTCCTATACGCATAGTATTTGAATAAATGCGGTCTTCGTGCGTACGTCCGTCCGTCATTCACTATTACATCACTTCCCGTGCGCCAATCGAGATAGAGACGAAAGAGATAAAGAATGAGGTGGCATTCACTCTCCTGGTGGGTAACTGATCATTCTTTTCGGATTTGGCCAGGAGATTGTAAGAAATTTCCAAAAACCTATTTCTGCGTGTTTTTGCGCTACAATTTTAGTGGATAGATGCGGAATTAAACCAAGGCCACCTAAATATTCTTTTAATTAACACATAAATCACACGCCAGAGATTTTATTTCATTTTCATCCGTATTACCGTACATTTCAAAAAAGATGTGCAAAAACCTACACACAGTACTGCGTTGCAACTTGTTACATTTGAAGAACTTCAAGTGAACACAGGGAAAAGAGAATTGTGAGTAAAGCTAACGATTGAATGAACATTAACGATCGACTTCTCATATTTACGCAAATACCGATTTTCAAAAGAATGTTCCTTAACACCGTATTCTTATTAAACTTATCTCACACCTTGTTCACATAAACATACAAAACAGTCACCTTTTAATGTTTATGTAGATTGGCCTACAAAACTATTAATAGAACAATTGCGGAAGTAGAAGTGAACATAAATTAGACTGAGTTTGTGGAGTGTTAGTCACTTCAAAAAGTAGGGGACAAGTTAGCTGTAGATGATGTTGCGACCGAATTTTCGGAAGTAATTGAGAATGATCTATGTTAGAATTAGGGAATAACGCTGAAGAACAGCTTACAGGTGATCTTTTAGTGGATTTTTTGCTTATTAGCAAAAAACACAGGACTGTAAGTACTAAATTCTAACTATGCGCATCATCTATACTTCAAGTAATTTTTACTATTACAATTTTGAAATAACAGAATGAAGTGGATTACGGTGTAGCGTGCTGATTTAGCAATCGGGAGGCGTCGATTCCCGCGCCGTCCATCCTGGCGGGATTTTTCGTGGTTTTCCTCGGTCATCTATGCTGAGATGGGATATTGAAAAAGCCACGAACGCAAAATCGGTATTGTCAAGTCGATTTCCTTAACTACGTGGAGTCACGAAGTTTAGTCCTTTAGGTTGGGTGTTGACGTCAGGCTGACAGGCGATTGTAAGTCACTGTTAAATCATAATGTATCGTAGTAAGCGATCCGAAAAAGTCGACCCCAGATTACTGGGATAACCTTTAGAAGGTGATGTGATTAACATTTTGAATTTGCAATATTACCGTTCATTCTTGTAAGAAGTAACATATAAGGCCACTAGGAAATTTTTGAACGGAAGTATAATATCATTAGCTACTACGATTCATTGGTATGTCCAATATCAGAGACTGTAAGAACTTGTTTGAACAAAGCTATGCATGAAATTTAGAACTTTCCATCCCATGAGAATACTTGTAAAACAATTTACGAAGCCGGAGACGCTACATTCAACTATTATACATAATAATTAAAAATTTACTGCTGTGTGACGTTTTACTTACCAGCTTAATACAAGAGAAAACGCTATGGAGAAAAGGGGAGGTAGCATGCAATTTCACCACTGCTTCTTCTGCAAAATTTAAATATTTTTTATAGTTACTTAACCTCAAAGACGTTTGAATATACACCTAATAGGTAGGCATAAAATTAAAATTAGAGGAAAAACGGCAACCTTAAAGCACTTTTTTTCTCTTTCCCATCAGTTAGTAACTCATGATATGCCTCTGTCTTGCAATAATAGAATCAATTATATTTAGTTCAATGATGCAAAATGTTTATTAACTAGAGCTGCCAATCAACAACTGATGTGTTTATCAATTATTATTATTATTATTATTATTATTATTATTATTATTATTATTATTATTATTATTATTATTATTATTATTATTATTATTATTATTATTATTATTATTATAAATTTTTGTTGTACTGATGTTATACAATCATTATATAATATTTTATAAATCATACGAATATCGTTTACACATATAATTATATTTACTGGATAATACACAAACCGGATGTTTAATCTTGGTAATAGAGAGTTATTAGCATATCGTAAAGCATCTGTGTATGCAATGCTTATGCACTCGAAGTGATAACGCAGGCCATTATTCCATATTTTTAAAATTTAATATGTTATTAAAATTAAGTATTTTTTTACTACAAAAGCACATAATTAGCAAAAGTGATATTAAACCTAGAACCTATTCCATTCATTTAAAGAAACAATCACGAATTGTGATTGATTGAGTAAAATGCTGAAACACGTTTTGAAATGCAAACACTTAGCCCATTTTAAGTATTGTCTTAGTGTTGAAAATATACAAATTCTTAACTTCATTCCTATGCGTACAGCTTACAGTAACAGAACGTAGTAAATTTCAATGAATGCTACAATACCAAGTCGTTCATTATTTAAAATGGGGCAGAACAAACTCCCCCACTTCGCCCGGCAACGCCTCACGTCGTCACCGCGGGGACGCTGCGCTGGCCCCTGGCAGGGCTGGCCACACGGCGCGCGCCAGTGCCGGGCGGACAGCCTACTCGGCAGGCGCCATGCGCGTGGGCATCAGCAGCGGTCGCGCGGAATACGCAACGAGAACGGTGCGCCACATAGCCCTCGCCACCCCGCCACCGTCGCGGCACAGTTGCTCTCCTGACCCTAGCCACGAAGCTCGCTGCAACCGCCATCACCACAATCTCGCCAGGCCGACATGACCCACTCCGACATTTTTCATGTTTGCCATGGTCCCCGCCATCATTCCTGCCCTACCCCGACTCATTAGCCTGCCTACGCTACTATACTTGCTTCATCGCGGCCTTAATTGCCATTGCTGGCGCCACACTCACTTCCACTGCTGCCGCCACACTTAATCACCACCACTACCACCTCCACCACCACCACCACCACCACTATCATCTCCACATTCACCACCACCACTACCACCACTACCCACTTTCATCACATCCATTACAACTATCACCATTGCCACTACTTCTTCCTCTATCACTGTCTCCACTATTGCCACTATCACCACCTTCACCTTCTACATACTACCACTCTTTCTATCACCCCCCCTGCGGATGTCAGTGCTCTTCTGTCCCCCCCTCCACGCCTCTCACTCCACCGCCGCTTCTGCCACCACTGCCCCAAGGGCGCTTTATTCAATTGCACCGCCCTGCCCAGTACGCGCCGCCGTCGCGCGTAATGGCGTCTGCACCACGCCCCACATCGCAATCCGTTGCGGAGGAGATGTGTGGTGCGTGACAGCCCTTAGTTGGCTGTTCGTGGTACTACTGTGTTCGTTCACACTCATGCTCTTAGGCTAGTCGCAAAGTGAGACGCAGGTCCGTGGCATGGCGCAGTGTGACACATGGTGGGTTTCTGCGAACCACTGCTTATTGGATCCGCGCTCGAGCACACGAGCGCGCGTCCAAAAAGCAGTGGTACGAAACCCACCATGAGTCACACTGCGTCAGTCACGGACCTGCGTCACGTCACGGACCTGCGTCTCATTTTGCGACTAGCCTTATTGTATTCTCGGGGGCCCCGCTGTGGACGGCTCAATTGGGCCACTAAATGCAATTGACTAACGCGAAATCGGGAGTTTTTGATCTCAATTGTGTAGGTTGGGCATGCACTACAATATACATTACATTTAATCATCGCAAAAACCATTCTCCGTTTTATGCTATTTGAGTTACTCAGTTTTGTGCGCTTATTTTCAAAATGGATTGGTAAAATTTCCGTCGTTGAAAGCATCAAGTACAATAAAACAGACAATAACGCAGATCGAATATATCTTGTGGATCACAACAGCCCAAGTTGATCTTAGTGTGGCCCATTAATTTTTGAATACGATTCCCGGTTACGCAGTAGACGTTGTACGAGTAGCACAGCCAATTGACATATGCGGACAAACCGTCCGACGTGCTGTGAATACCCTGCAGATCAATTATTGGTCCCTCAGTATATTATTTATCGTTGTCGCTATTGTCTCTAGAATTTAAATGTAAATTAATTTTTCCACTTAATTTGCAGAAATAATGTGGAATAATGTTAATTAAATATTGTGACAAACAGGACTTAGTTGCTTTTTTTAACGATACATTCAACTTTGCTGGATTTCATTGGTGTTGCAGGAAATATTTTTTCCAGGACTCCGGTTGCACCAGTGTAGCTAGGCTCCCATTTTCTACGTATTTTGATTCTTTGTTATATCCGTATTAGCGTCTCATTCGATTGAACTTGTGTTGCATTAGTGGTTGCGTTTAGGATCACGCTTGGCGGACTAGAGGGGAGGGGGCGGAGAAATTTTCTTCCTCGTTTCTTACTTTTGTTTTATTCTCCTGAATCACTTTCCCCCTCCTTCACATTACTGCCTTTCTTTCCACCTGCCCTCTCTATCCTCGCTATCCACAGGTTTCTGGATTTGATCTCATCCTTTTTCAATATATTGGGCACCTCTATGTATAAATGTAAACCTTCCATTAATGCTATTTAATCAATTGATACACCATCTTTAAATGTTGCTTCTAATACACGTTTAAACAAGTGTATATACCTGAATATTGCCATTCATAGTCATCATTGCCTATTAAAGTATTATTCTATCATTTTGATTCATAAACATTTTCTTATATTTTAAAAAGAAATTACTCATACACTGCGTAGATATATAGTTACTAGTGTGAAATCTTACTCCAATGTTAGTTCTAACATTTTTTATGCACATTTAATTGTGATGTTGCACATTTATTTGTAACGTTTGCTCTTTTCTAAACTGAACTGTATTTGCAACGGATATAATCTTTCCGTTCCGCCTTGAAAGAACAAAAATTTGAAGCGAAGAATTTAAATTGTCCCTTTTTTTGTATTCTAGACCATTTTCGTGTATGAACCATTCATTTGCAAATCATAAAATGCAGTTTTTCCTTGATCATTACTTATCAATAATGTTTTCATGTAATCGCAGGATGTTTTTGATGGAATACATTTCTTAGAAACATTTTGGGAAAGTCATTAATCCCGGTAGCATTGCGCTATTCCTTTGTTAAAAGATGTTAAATGATGATGTAATACTCTATTTGTCACGCTCAAATGTCAGTGTATTTAACTTCGTTTTCATTTTAAGGAGCATAAACGAATAAAATTGGTAATTTTTCGTAAAGTTGAAATTTTAATTGCATAATTTAATAGTACGTATTTTTTTTAATAGTACGCTTTATTTGTAATAAAATCTTACAGAAAAATGAGTCTAGGCATTTAATCACTTTAAATGTAATGTTTGAACCGATTATACCTACAAACGTCATTGAAAAGGATTCCATATTTTATTGAAGAAATGACTAAAACGAATTTCATATGTCCATGTCTTTTCTGTTTGATATTTCATCTTGCGACTCGTAATGCGCTCGATATTAATGGAAACGCTAATGTCGCTTATTGAAACAGCGGAAATATGTGATCCATGTTGACGAGAATCATTAGCTTCATTCCATACTGTGAATAAAACATTATACACGTTAACACGAGATGTAATGCATGTTGCATTTCCCCCTACATACCTCGTTTAGAGCATAACATGATTCAATTATCCTGATAATGAGATTATCAGCGGTCACATCCTTTGCCGGGGGCTAGGATACGTGAGCATATTTGATCCGTTCATGATTTAGAGAATTGTACACACTAGCATTCCGAAAAGTAAATTATTCTAGTCAAATATTAGAATGATTTAATGACTCTGTGACAATGTGATACTGGTAATCGAATCAATAGAAAAGCAATGCGTAACCGCAGGTTAACTGATGGATAGGAACAAAAGGTAACATACCTTCTTTGCGGGGAGGCGGCAATTGCCTGCAGGTGCGGACCCATTTTGTCCCACGATTTCTTCAAGTATACCCACATCCATTATGGTCTGTATATTCTTAATGGCTGTCGAATTCAGAGTTGGGCAAATCGTTGGCCTGTACTAACTATATAAATCTGGTTCCAGTGTTTCAGTAATTTACTATGCGTTTAATCCATAAACATTTTGCATACAAATAAATATTTAATTGCGCTGACATATCTAAGTAAAGGATAAAGTAGGACGAAACCACAATCAAAATCTATGTCAGCCGACTGACAGATATGATGGAATGTGATATATTGCCACGCTTTGATCAAAAGTACGGGCATGATGAGCTTTTCTTAAAGCTTGAATTTGTTTTCAATATTAAAACTTATAGATCCGAGAGTAAATAATATCAGATATAGACGAATTTTAATTTCAGAAAAAATTGCGTGTCATGATGTTTTTTCTTGCTTTCATGTGGAACTATTGCAAAAGGATATTCGCGACCTAAAATGTAGGATGAAGTACATATTCCCTCGCAACTGATACATAGTTAGCTCCGAAACGTTTGACTTTAACCTTGGAGTTATTGTGAGGTTTCATTGAGTTTGCGACTAAAAGTTCTCTATTCTTTCTTGGACACTTCATTGCTAGACATTCATTAGAAAATAAAAGATTGATCCACATTTGTTCCAATCAGCCTCATAATTTGCGAAATATGCTACAGATTGAGTTAGCTTTTTTTCCCACCCAGTAGAGAATCGAAAGCAGTACTGATGTATAAAGTTATCTGGATTTAAACTTTTTCAATATCTGATTTTTAAAATAATTATATATGTTCCATTCCGCTACAGATATCGCCTACTATGTGCATATAAAACATTGCAATATGATGAAGAAAAATCAGAAAAACAACAATAACAATACGTATCGTCGGCCGGTGGCCGAAATCGCTAAAGCAGTAGTGTCGTAGTGATCTCGGACCGAAGGGTCGCGGATTCGAGTCCCGCCTCGGACATTTGTGAACTTGTGTTCATCCTTTCACCATTTATCATCACCATTTCGTTTCATCTTCATAGTTGCCATACCGTTAATTCCAATAGTAGTTGCTAATGACCTAGATGTTGATGCAGCCTTAAATTTAAAAAAAATACGTATCGCGTACGTTTTTATTTTGTGAACGATTTCTGTAAACACTAGCAAGGCCTACTTTTGTTTCACCTTCTTCAGTCAGCCTGGTATCGTGTACAAGACACGCGGCGTTCTTGGTTCGGTAGAGAAGTAGTGCAGTGTCGAGCAGTTTACTAGTGCCCTAGCATTCATCCAGCGTCCACACCGCATGCAGCATTTGCTCGTCCCACTGCGGCCGCCGCTACCAACTCAGCCATCGCCGACAGCACGACCATCACCACCGCCGACCCCGCCGCCGCCCGCACCCTCGCCCCCTTTGCCGCCGTTGCCTCCGGTGCCGACCACAACCTGATCCCAACACGTGACTGAACTGGGCGGCGTGTAGTGGGCCCGCCTCCCGGTCCCTCGTCTTCACCACAGAACCCTACCGAACTTCATTGTTGGTATCCACACACATTATTAACTCCTTATCACCGTTTTATCATTTTTTGTTATTTAAGTTCGCGTCAACATCTAGGTCATTAGCGACCACAATTGGAGTTAACGGTAACTATGACGATGAAACGATATGGTGATGATAAGGGGTGAAAGAACGAATACAAATACAACCATACCCCCTGGGTAATCTGTAACGTAGAATTTATGACAAAAATCGTAGACTTGGTGCTTAACATATCTATCGTAGTTACAGGAATTCCTATTTTGAGTAAATGTACAAATTGTGATTGTCTTCTCGAGTTTCGTTTACTTCCAAGAGCTATTGAGTTCTTTTCCGTCATTTTTATTTTCATCATAGTTGTCGAACAGTTTCCTCTTTCCTACAATATTTTCCTATTTGTGCAGCAAAAACAAGACATCAGTAATAGTCCCAAAGATCGTGTCCAATCCAACTCGTATCTTTCCTCGGGAATGTTACCTGGAAAGTTTCTTTCTCTCATATTTCCGTTGATATCATCCCTCCAGGTTTCAGTCTCAATTGGACAGGTATCGGTTCTATTTTCTCTTATATATGAAGAATTAATACTTCTGTTTTTACGAATATTGTTACAATATCCCTTTCCCAACTCTGTCTCCTCCTCCCCCGCCCTGTACATTGGATGGAAATTGCTCTGGAAGGGTTTACACTATTTTCTGAGATGTCCAAGATTTCATTTAACACAATTATATAATATTGTAAATGAAAGATAAAGAAAAACAACTATGTTTGTCTTCATTTGTATAGTTTCTTACACGATAACTGCTAACTGAACGTCAAACTTAAATTACTGAATAACTGTTCTCTTTAGCATTGGAGACTATAATGGCGACAGCAACGACAACAGCGATAGTAATGGTGACAGTGGCATTAGCGGCGCCAGAAACTGCATCGGCAACAGTAAGAGGATCGGCAAGGGCTACAACAATATGTAGGGCCTCAATGCTCGGTGATATAAACATGTTTTCAAATAAATCCCCTCTCGCTTCTTTGAGAAATAATGGTCTTTATCAACAAAATAAATATGAATTGAATTTCAAGACTTCTGCCTACACTTCACACATTACAACAACGTCTTTTACACTACTGTTTCTAGCCAAACATGCATTTATTTGCATAAACTCTCATTCCCGTGGATCTGAGAATCTTTCGAACTTGTCTCCACGAGCTCGCAAAGCATTCTCCTAGTTTATTTAGGGTCTTCTATCACAATACGCTGTTGTTACGAGAAGACAACTGGCAACGATGGGCGCTCATATCTTTTAACAAGATAGTATCTACACACATTTTCTTGGGCCCTCATTTTGCTAGATGTGAGAAGAGTAGGAGTATGTTTATTTCGACGGCAAGACTGTCATTTCAAATCTTAAGGTCACTTTTCGTTACAAAATGATTTCAATTACATGGCAGTGAACTCATATGGATATTAGATTTTGTTAATAGAGCTTGTTGCCATCTTTTTTCATTAAAACGACCAATGTTCGCGGGAATAGGGATTCCGAAGCTCAAGAAAACTTACGTGTAAAGTATCTCGTTACTGTATCGAGACACATGACAACGGTAACTCGCTACGTTACAAATGACAATAGCAGCATCGTCAACAGCAGAAGCCGACGACGAGGTAAGCCGCTACGTTACAAATGACAATAGCAGCATCGTCAACAGCAGAAGCCGACGACGAGGAAACCCGCTACGTTACAAATGACAATAGCAGCATCGTCAACAGCAAAGGCGACGGCGAGGCCCAAGACGACGGCTGCAGCGGGAGCGAGCACTCGGCGGCGGGGGCGCGATCTCCGGCGCTGACCGCAAGGGGAGGATCAAGCGCTGCGGTCGCTCCCAAACACGGCCGGGTGCTACGCTCCCACTGAATCATTAGCTACCCCTGCGATTGGGGTCTGCGTTTACTCCCTCATTGCACATTGTGCTTGAGGGTTCAAGCCCCAGACCTTGTCTTTCTCGTACGTTGTACCCGTGCTTGTATCTTTTCGTGCGTATAGTTCTGTGATAATATAAAACTTGTATGTGGAGACGCATACGTTCTTGTGTGCACGATAAGATATGAAGTAGAACGTACTGAGACTTAAAAACGGAAGTTCAGTATTTTGAACATTGATGTTAGGGCCGTTGAAAAGAGATTTTGGGAGTTCAATTTGCTCTGTGTTAGATAAAATACTAAACCAGAATGTAAGATCAGACCTAACCGTTTATAATATGGAGAAAATGGTGAATGCCAGAAGAAAAGCAAAGAACATATCCATAAATTGGAATAAAATAGAGCAATCAGATATTATACACCAAGAGAGTGGTGTTGGAAAACAATCTTTATGTGATATGGGAACAAGCATTGTCAACACTGAGTAGAGTGAAAGAAAAAGAGAGAAGAAGGATTCATTCGTGGGATAAACTATCTTAAATATATACTTCCAAAAGATTATCTGACGAAGGTATTGAAGTTAATGAACATAAAAACACTTTACATTTAAGACTATAAAAATTGATTAAATATTTTTGAAAATGAACATATACTCCCTTTGTTCCCAATATCCAATTTGAATAATGTCTGCGTGCTGTGTGAAACATTGAAACGACCTGCTTAATCATGACGAAAAGTACTTTTGTACGATATTAAAATGACTTATTTTCTTTAGGTTTCGTTTATCTTTTTGTACTACTTTTTAATCAAAAATCTAAAAACTAGGGTAAAAAACTCCTTTATGTTGCATTATGTGTAAGTTCATCTCAGAAGGAGATACTTTCATTTTGAAACATTTTTTTACAAAATTAATTGTATATGGTATTTTGTTTAATAGATAAAAAGTAGTGGTTCTACAGTTTGACACATACTTTTTCGTACTAGTCAGTTTCCTCATCTATTCAGTCTAAACCATCTTTTCGGTTTTGCCCCACCTTGTTTTCAGCTGTCATGAATTGGCACTGAAAAGATTTTTTCATGTTTTCTCCATTTTGTCGCATATCTAACAGTAGAATTGAAATAGACTTTCATTATTAAAGAATCCAAAAGTGTTGAATCTGATCAAGCTACGTACTCGGGAAAATCATTTTCTACTGATCGGGGAAGAAAAATCCTCCTTTCGGATACCAGGCAGCAACAAGACGAGTTTTTCTAACGAAAAACGACAAGCAAAACAAAAAACCAAAACAAAAAGCAAAAACCAACTCTTATAAATTAATCTAAACATATCCTAATATGGGTGATTATTCCACTTTTAAAGTTATTAACGAGTCTATTTACTTATAAATCGATGTTAGAATTCTACATACTTTGCAACCATTAAGTGGGAGTTTTATTATTTTCGAACATTTTGCTATTTCATTTCCTGCGTTTTGACGTACGCCAGGCTATATAAATTCGCTCCAACTTTCCAATCACCGAAGGCTTTGTTTTCCCCGTTACACGCTCATGGAACAGAATGCTGCCAGCGGTGCTGTATGGGAGACCTACATCCTGGGGGTGATGTTGTATCTAATGAAGTTTATTTAAAATAATAATTAATTATAAATTACGTCAAACAAATGCATATGTCAGCGAACATCACGCGGTTCACTTTTCATTTTTTCATCCACCGGCTATTTTCATTCAGTCAGGTTTCAAAGCTTTACGGTTTACGCCAGGAGCAAAATCAGGCTTTATACCCGCTCATTATCACTACTTCACCTATTACACTATGGTTAATTTTCCATTTCATTTGGAATGCTTTTGATTATTTCGTTCATAGATCTAGAAATTTGACAGGCTGCTAATTTTAAGGATGAATTCGTATCGTTCACCTAGGATATCCACCAGAATGTACTCTTTGGTATGTCGTGTTTGAAGTGTTAGTCTGAGCATATTTTATGTTCGTGTAACATATGGACAGTACATAGTCTAGAGAATATTTTTATTAGTATTAAAAATGTTAAAAATATTCATTTTTTAAAATTATCCAACGATTCTTGGAGATAATTCTGACATTTGGATAAAAAAATCTTCACAGTTTCCTCGTGATTCATTGATTCAGAATGAAAGATATGAATGCGACATTATCTATTGATGTTTTTGGTGTTTTTATAACGTATTTTATTGCTAATGATTGATAATACAATCTTATTTTACTTCGATTTCCATCAATAGAAAATGAAGCAATACGGATATTAGAATCAATTCTGCAAGCTCCACACCTTTGTCTAAATATTATATATTTGATGAATGTAATTCCAATAGATTTACACAGTTATGAAAGACAATTATCAGTTTATATACGCCTTTGTTTCTACGTTCGCTGGAATTGAATGTGTTCATGGAGAGTGAATTTGCGAATCCAATGACTCCGAAATTAGTACTGACACATCATTATTGCCATACAAATATTACTCTAATCTTTCTCTTAATTGATTATCACTCATGTAATGTAGTGCGACATAATTGATATCTTATATTGTAATTGTTTTTGAATTTGTTGTTATTATTTGCTTTGAGGAAAATTTTAAATAGAAAATAAAGCAAATATGAAAGAAACAATTATTTTAAAAAATTCTAAGCACTTCTTAGATAATGCTAGAACATTCTGAAGTGAGTGTGCGTTTAATGGAACTCTCACTTAGAAGTTGAGAGATAATTAATTGAGTGTCGAGGAAATGTAGGTCATACTCAAAAACTTCAACGAGTCATCTGAAACCAGAAATCCCAACATTAACCCTCATCACTTCGTCGTTCTTCATTTCATTTTTGTCGGTGAGGTAATTATCAAGTATCAAGCAAAATACAATGCTCACGGCTTTACAAATAAAACGCATGCGAAAGTAGCATGATAACACCCACCTCCCACAACCTTCTGTCACTATCACTCCCCTCTACTCGTACCACACCGTCAGCCTCCGCTCATCCTCAACCTCCCACAGTCCTTAACGTACACACCGCTCCCACCTTCATCAGAACCATCATAGTATAACGCAGTAGTTTGCTATTATGCGACGATTGCGCCGTATGTCTTCCTTAGCAACAGAAGAAGTTGTTAGGAACATACAATAAATAAGCAAAATGCTTTGAGAGATCGAAGGGAATACACTTGCTTCTCAGATCCACAATGACTACGATAAATTAGTGGATAGTTTTCTGGAATATTTCCATAAGTACAAGACGTAATAGAACCTTGGTAATATTGTGAATAAATAAACTCTATAATTGTTGTTAAGACAATTTAATTTCTTAAGAAGAGTTGGCGGATGGTCATCTGGCTCATGCTTAGGATTGCCGACGATTGCGACACCACAAACTCTGTCTCCGTCCCTGTTCACCTATAATATCCCCAACACCTATTGGCTCCACCGTCCTCACTCCTCCTGCTTCCCCGACCTCACCTTATCCACTTACAAGCATCCTGTCGCCACTACCACCGCCCTCGCCTCTCCACACTGTCTTCCCCGCAATCTCCCACTCTCTCTCTCTCTCTCTCTCTCTCTCTCTCTCTCTCTCTCACACACACACACACACACACACACACACACACACACTAATTCAGCGTCCTGTAGCCCCCAGCGTCGCCTTCGCTTCTCCCATCCTCTCCCCATCGACCCTTTTGAACCATTCACGCCGTACCCTTCACTAACAGGCGCCACCCACGCGTCTCTTGGCGTCCGTGACCTTGTTTCTCTCACCACGCCCACTGCCTCCACCCCTCAGTCGCCTCCGCCCACATTATACCCCCGAAGGACGTTATTGGTAACTCTCTGCCATGGGCCCTCTTCTCCTTCCACTCCGGTCTCCAGTGCCTATGACCGGGCTCTATGAGCTACACAGCTAGGTCGATTTCAGCCGCTGTCTGGAGGAGAATTATAATGAAAGGCTGCACTGTAGTTTTCTGTGGTTACTCAGATCACCACTATGCGAATGCCGGAGCTTTTCTCTCAGAACGCGCCCCTAACAGACGGGACACGGATCGCCCGCGATCTTTCCTTCTTCTTCCTTGTCCTATCCTCACACCTTATACTTGCACTTACATGCACTATATTACTACACATGCCGGGAGAGCATTCGGTAGCTTAGAGCTTGCCTCAGATGGGGTGGCCCTTCGCTGATGGGAAACGTTCCTGTTTGGTGAAAAATCCTGTGAGCCGACCTGTAGGTCGGCGGTCGGCGACGAATCTCGCCATGCAGCGGGAGAGGATTACCGCCACCTTCCGCGATACAAATATGCACTACACTTATGGGGCTACGTTGCCGAACCAGAAATCACTAATGAATTAATCATCCACCTGCTCGTGTCTCTTTCACTGCACCCCCCGCCATTACCCACCCGAACTCATATAACCCTACTCCAAGCAAGCAACTTCAAGCCTAGTGCCTCTGCAACCAATCTCTATCTCCTCACCTGTCCATTTACCCCTTTCTTCCTCCACCATCCCCAGCTTCCATCCTCCCAGACCCCACCTGACCCTTCTCGAAGCAACTTCCCCACCTTCCCCACCTCCACCCCTCCCTACCTGGCCCTCTCCCAAGCGCCTTATCGCGCCCGCCGTCGCCGCCCGCGCTTGTTTTCCGAGCCGTCAGAGCGGCGCGCGCCACCGCCCGAGATCCGCGCGCTGGAGTGACGTGCCGCGAAAGGGCTTAACTTTTATCGCCGAAAGGTGAGGGCAGCTCGACGCGACGCGGACTGGCGCGCGGCGGGGGAGAGGGGAGGGAAAGGGCGGGGGGAAGGGAGTGCAGAGCCCTGCTCAATACGCCAACCTGTTGCTACGCGGGGTTTCTCGTTATTTGGGACGGAGAGCGTTTTCCTGCTCTTTCTTGTTGCCGATGCCGCTGCTTAGGTGTCGATCTTCGTTTGGTTCTCATATTCCACGTTTGTCGTTAATTTCTATCATTTTGTTTTCTTCCGACATCCCTATCTTTACTTTCATTTGTAATGCTTGAAGAGATTAGTTAGAGATATTCATAAGCCACACTAATTCAGATTTCCGATAGAATTCATGCTGGTGCCCACTCTTTCGTTTCATTCTTGACCACCCTAAGATCCAGCGCCCTTACTCTCTTACTTAAGGTCTGTCTCTCATTAAACAAGCAAATGATCATTTTGAGCTGCACTGTACTTTTCTGTACTTGCACTGTTAGTTTTCAATACAGTAACTTCCTCAGACGTTTCATTTCACTATCAAGTTCTTCGTTGACCCTCATCTTTCCCATTCCTCTGCCCCAGTGATCCTGCAATAAAGGGACCACGCTTGTCAGAAACTCCTCCGCCGGATCCGGCCGCTGTTTTACCGCTCAAGCCAAGGATTCAGTCGCTATCTGGAGGAGAATTCTAGTGTCCGGTTGCTCTGATCGGTAGTTCTCCATGGTTTCTTCGATTAACACCAGGCAAATGCCGGAGCAGTACCCTAACAAACGGGCCAAGGTCCGTGCGCGATCTTTCCTTCCCCTTCCTTGTCCTATTCTCTCTCCTACACATGCCCACTTACACTAACATGCACTAAACTACCACATATTCCGGGAGACCGGTCGGGAGCTTAGAGCTTGTCCCGGCTGGAGTGATGCCCCGCTGGTGGGAGAGTCCTGGTTAGGGTGAAACCCCCGGATCTCGCCATTCAGCAGGGGAACATCACCGCCATCTTCCGAGGGGGGAAATGAACTACACTTATGGGAATAATGACCTAAGCTATTGACGCGCCCGGAATCACCAACCAACGAACTCACCCTCTCATGGAACACCCGTGACAAAACGCTGAGCGAGGTTTCTTGCTTGTAAACACTAACCTCATTTACTCTACATCTCCATCTTGCTAGATCCTGAACACATGTCGCATATTATCTTTCTCCCCATTACTTGTTCGCCACGTTCATAACTCGCGTGACTTACTTCCAACTCGCGTTGCCAACTTCCCGTCTGAGCAACTCTCCCAGTCCTTGGATCCCCAAGCGCCTCTCCACTTACATCCGCTTTTTTGAACCCCACAATTTAACTTCTTACTATTTGTACCATATCCTTCCGTCATGGTCAAAATAGCATCCACCATAACTTGCAGTTTTTTAGAACATTATTAGTGTCTACCTTATATAATTTCCCACTTCTGAAAACCCATAAATGTAAATCTCTTTAACTTAGTAGTCTCATAATTCCGTTTTCATTTGACCTCATTCCAAAACCCATTTCATCTTGCACAACAAGACATAATCCCAGACCCGTTGTTCTTTCAGTACCAAAATACTGCATTTCTTCATGTTATGAAAATAAGGATTATTTATTCCGCTGCCCGTTTGTCTCGTCGTAAGATATCTCAAAAACATCGTAAAAACGTCTGTAACACGCACTTGTAAACAGTGCATAACTACTCATTCCATTATAGAAAAAAGTAATTTTAAGGGCGAAATGATTTTTTTTGTTGCGAGTCCCGTATGTTGAGGTAAAAAATTTGAGATCTTACTATTGTAAACAATTGAGCACTTCATATAAAATTTACTATTCCACGCTTTACCACCGGGAGGGGTGGCTCAGTGCATCATCTAATGTCACCGCAGTTCCTTGATCGGGAGGTTCTGTGTTGTAGTCCCGACGGCAGCAGGATTTTTGATACTAGCTAGATAACTTGGTCGAATTCAGTCACTGTCTGGAGGAGAAGTCTAGCAGCCGGATGCTTTGATCGGTAGTTTTTCGTGGTTTCTCCTATCAGTGCTGGGATAATGCCGGAGCAGTACCGTAACAAACGGGCCACGGACCGCGCGCGATTTTCCTTCCCCATCCTTGTCCTATCCTCACCCCTTACGCAGACTTACACTTACGCACTACACTACCACACATGCCGGGAGACCGGTCGGGAGCTTAGAACTTGTCCCGACTGAGGCGGTGCCCCGTGGTGGATGGGGGAGGGGGAAACCCCACTAACAGACGTTAGGTCGACGGCGGATCTTGCCGTCCAGCGGGAGAAGATCACCGCCACTTCCCGCGATAAAAATGCACTTTACTTACGAGACTACTGACCTCAGTAGTTGACGCGCCCGGAATCACTAACGATCAACCAACCAACCAACCTACCTTTACCATTCACCAACCCCTATTGGCATCCCAGGAGTTCCCCAGGGCTGCCATCCACCTCATAATCCTTAGAGCTTCAGCGTCATCAGCGCCTCTTGTTATCACCGAGCATCTTCTCCATCTCCACTTTGCTCCTTCAGAGGCTCCAAAGACGCGGCCCGTACGCAGCCAGCGAGAGGAATGATGCAGGCCTTGATGGCGCGCTTATGTAAGAGGATCAGCGTGCGGGCCGACCGCCTCCGACCCACTGCACCCGAGTGGTTCCCTTGGACGACGCCGCATACAGATGAGGCGAAGACACCCTGCAATGACCAACAAAGGAATTCCAGCGCTAGTGGATCCTATGTTAAGGATACGTCCTGAAAACAGCGTAAGAATATTCAGGAGGACGGAATGAAAAATTTTCAAAATGCTTGTTTGTGTACAATCACATTCATAACATCACATAACATAACGTGGCAATTCTAACGTGTTGAAATTTTACACACATACATACTCATATCCCATTCCTAACCCCCTGACACCACTTACTTCAGGGTACTACTTAGGGACTCTGGTCAACTACTTTGGGGCATTAAGTGTAGTGCTAGTTGCATCTCGGAAGGTACTGGTGTTCTTCTCCTACTGAATGAAGACAGATTTTGGAGTTTCTACCTCTATATTTCTCCATCAGCAGGGCACCGCCCCACCGCGCACAAGCTCTAAGCTTCCGACTGCTCTCCCGAAATGTGTGGTGGTGTAGTCACTGTAGTGTACTGAGTGTGTAGTAAGTATATGAAGAGAGAAGAACACAAGGAAGAGGAAGGAAATATCACGCGCGGTCGATAGCCCGTTTGTTATGGTACTTCTCCGCATTCGCCTGGTGTTAATCGGAGAAACCACGGAATATTACGGAGCAGAGATGCCTACCGCTAAACGTGTTCTGCAGACAGTTGAAACAGAACTAGCTATCCAGCTATAGTAAAAAATTCGCTGGCGTCGACAATCAAACTTTAAGAAATTCCAGGCGATGCTGCCACTGAGCTATCATAGGCGGTGTGAGATGATGACTAAAATGACAGCCATGGCCCCTGCGCGACTGGTCCCAGACAATCAAAATCCACTGGACATTGCCCGGAGCCCGAAATCTAAAGCTACCAAGACATTTTACTTTCTTTTTTTAGTTAATACTATGGAATAATCCTTTAATCCAAGGATGCATGAACCCGGGAAATTGCATGAATTTCCAGGGCTTCCGACACCCTGCGCAGCCTTAGAGGACCTGCACAATACACTATCGAAAAATGAACATAATTTTTTTATTCTTAATAACTTAATTTCTTAATAATTTCAATAAAAGTCAACTCTTAATGATAAACAAATGATCATTTATTTAAAAAAAGTATTAATAAATATATTTTCATATATTTCAGGCTTACAGACGTTTCATAGAAACGAGGCACACTGCATTGAACTTTAAAGTCACGCCAGTTTCATGGATCTCGAAAATCACGCGAAAACATGGTCTGTTTTTGTTTTAAAGTTTGATACTGCTAGTACAATTAGTGCTCCTCTTTAGAGCGAGCAGTGGACTCCACGACATTACTTTTCGCCCAATTTAAACATGTCACCTGAAAATAATTAATTCTATAATAAATTGATCAATGAGCTTTGTCAAATGTGTTAACATAATATTGTAATAAATGTTTTGAAATATTTATTAAATTATGAAATAATTAATACTTTTACAAAAAAATACCTTATCAAAAAATTGATGATTTCAAGAGAATGAAACACAGGGTGTAGTTATTCCTTTCAACTCTTCCTAATTCTTTTGTTAGCAGATTTAATTTATTTTAAAGAACATACTCTTATTGGAATATCAGTCTACAACGCTTGAAGTTTCTAAACCGTATTATAACCTGTAATTTTTCCAATTTTCCAATTTTTAAATTTGAATACAAAATAAATGTACTGCAGAAGTTGTTTCTATTAAAAGCTATGGAAGAAATTATTATTTCTTGATCAATTAATGATCTTTATTTTTTAACAAAACATTCCGAACAAAAATGGGTTCTTAATGTTTTTCATTACTTCTGCTATTATCATCTTCATTGATGTATGCCCTTTAGATTCGAGGCTCATACAATATTTATGGTTCCTAAACTTTATCACAAAATATGCGGTTTTGTTTACATTTTAATGGCAGTTTTCCAAGTTATTTGGGTAACAGATAACTGAAGTTTGGCATAGCGCATAACATTCTTATTTCATACACCTTTCTTCATAAACCCTATTACCTCTACTCTATCAAATTTTTTTTCTACATTTCTGCGGACATTGGCATATTTCTTAAAAGAAAATTAATAATTGCATTTGTGAAACCAAGCAAACTTCAGCTTGTATTTTTACTGTCGCAAATGTGAAATAATTGGGAAATAATTTACGCTAGCATTCGCTGCTCTTCAGAGAAAATTACTCAATGCCCGTGTCGAAATACGTTTTTGATCTACGTAATTTAATCATTCCTCATTTCACAAATCCTCTGTCAAACCATTATCTTTTACGTGATCACCAATATCCCACTGAATTGACACGCCTGAACGAATGCAATGATTTGATTAAACATTATGACCGCTTGAAACTGTATGACTATTCACTGTCCACCTCCTGCGCGAGCAACGGTATCCCAAGACCTTACCTCTCGGCGCAGCGGTGGGGCGAGGAATTGTGTGTAAATACGCTCACAACAGGTTGACGAATGGCTGCTCGGTGCTCTGTCGACTGAGCCGATATATTTCCTGGCTTATTTTTCGACCGCGTTGTTTATCCAAAGGATCATTTTTTTATTGGAATACGCACCTGACATATTATAGACGTCTCGGAATCAGTTGTTCTCCCAGACTATTTTTAATTATGTTAAGATTGTACTGTATCTTTCGATATTGATCTGATTGAAATGCAGGACGTTGTGAGACGTCTTTCGTAAAGGCGTAAAGAGTTTTCGGTATTTACACTCGGTAAACCATGTCTGGAACTGCTTTACTAAGATCAGAAATAATGTGTTAAATAATGAATAACGAATTATTTTCAAACATTTCTGATTTCTGAAATGTGTGTGTGAATATAAGTCAAGCGAACATAATATAATAAAACCAGACGGGTTATCCAAAATAACTTCTATAAAACATTAGTTGTTCTACGAGAAATGACTTGGAAAACTAGATCCTGCATAGCAAATCGAAAAGGAAATTTGAATCAAATAAAATGAAGCATCCTACTCCAAGTGGTGGGGACGGCCCCAGCAACTAGCCACGCAAAGACGATTTTTTTTTTTTAAATTTTCAGTCTGACTGAAAATATTCAAATGCAAAAGCAATATTGATGATTGCATATTCCATGAAAAAGATCAAATTACTTGTACCTGTATTAAAGTACCTGAAGATATTATTATATCGGAAAACGAAGAACACTGCGATTGAATGAGAAAAACTAGAAGAACAAGGTCATATAACGTCTTTCCGTTAGCTGGAAAACCAAATAAATAAACGTCCATGATTGCAAAAATATCAGGAAATCAATATTTTTAAAGTTCATGTACCTATTCCCCTTACTAGTATTTACTTCTAATTAACGGTATTTTATTTTTGGCGCTTTGACAAGATCGCTGAAACGCTAAAACGTGTCTGAAGCTCGACTTCAAACTGAAGAAAACACACAAAGCACGATGCCAACGACAATTTTTCACTTTCTTTTCAACTCACCTGAATTGAATTGTTTTATCCTTTAACAAGGACGACAAGAACCCGCCGGGCGCAACACATTTTTACGACCGCCTCTAAAAAGGCTGCAGCTTTAGCAAACGTTCGCGGAAAGCGCGGCACGTGGCGAAGGAGCGCGACGACTTTTTACCGCGCGCGGCGGCGCGGGGCGCACAGTGGTCGATGCCTTCGACGACCCAAACATACGCCTGTTCTTGTTGCACCCAACACTGGACGTTTCAAATACACAATTGTCTAAAAATTTGCGAAGTTATTTATAATTATATAACTGGCGGCATCTAAATGGATCCGTATGTCTCGAGCGCATACACTTTATCTTATTCTTTATCATGAAAGCAGTGCCTACGTATGCATCAGAAAATATACTCCTGTTCTTGTTGCACCCAACAGTTTACGTGTAAGACAAAATATTCTGCAAATATGCAAAGTTATTTATAATAAAATAATTGGTGGCATCTAAATGGATCCGTATGTCTTGAGCGCATTCACTTTATCTTATTCTTTATCATGATAGTAGTGCCTACATTTTGTACCTATGCCTTCTAAAATATGCATCTATTCCAGTTGCCACCATACGGTTTACGTGTAAGATACAAAATCTTCTACAAATAGTCAAAGTTATTTATAATATAATAATTGGCGGCATCTAAAAGGATCTGTATGTCCCGAGCGCATACACCAAATCTTATTCTTTATCATGATAGCAGTGCCTACGTTTTATGCCTACGACTTCGGTGACGAAATATTCACCTATTCTTGTTTCACCATACTTTTTTCGTGTAAACAAAATACATACATGTTACAAAATCGTCTAAAATTTGCAACAAATAAATTCAAAGTTACTTATAATTAAATAATTCGCGGTATCTAAATGGATCCGTATGTCTGGAGCGCATACACCTCTTCTTATTCTTTATCATGATAGCAGTGCCTACGTTTTCTGGACATACTTGAAATGGATATTAATATTAATGGCAAAATGATTATGTAGACATTGTATGAAAGACTGGTAAAATGCAGCAGCAAAAATAATGCTGTCTATTTTTTAAACCAGTCGTGCTAAAACAGCACGTACTTTCTCGCTCGTACTTTCTCGCAAAATCACGCGAAAAGTACTCAAATTTTCGGAAAACTGCAAGCAACCTTATTTCGAAATCTACCGTTAACGAACAGATTTCATTAAGGGAAAAATATATATTTTTATTATATTAGTTGGAGGAATTTTTTCATCAAATTTGGAACTTGCCCAATTTTCGAAAAATCAGGGTTTTCAACCAATATGGGACCTGCACCATTATCTTAAATGTCCTTCAAACTATTCAACAACAACGATGGAGCCATTTTTTTCAAAATGTCACAGAGGCTTCATGTTAAGTAGCCCCCAAAATTAAAATATCGATTATAAATTCAGGGGACCGCGACATCAGCCCGATCGATTGCGGAGTATCAATATGGAGAAAATCGGCGAACGTTTTAGCCGCTAACGTTATGCACGGACGGACGGACGGACGGACGGACGGACGGACGGACGGACGGACGGACGGACGGACGGACGGACGGACGGACGGACGGACGGACGGACGGACGGCCAGACTTTTGCCGTCATTCGATTTTTCGATATCAAGAACCCACAAGACATGGATTCTTGCTACAACACGTGAAACATGATTTTTTTCTAAATTTAGCAAACTCAGCACTTTAGCAGCTCTCTGCTCCATAGCGAGAAAGTAAAAATGGGGACCTGGAGTATGAAAAATAGGCTGTTAGGAAACAGCACATATGAATACTGAAGCTTATTTTCTTTATAGTCGTATGGCGTAAACATCAGGTATGAGAAATTGCGTGTTAACATAATATATTTTTTATTACATTTTACATATTACCATATTACATTTTTTCTTGAAAATCGAAACTGTTTTGTAGTTTTTGTATTTTGCCGAGTTCTGGGTATCTAACAAAACCAATGACACCTCTCATACTGTCATGGGCTGCTTAGTTTCCCGTCATTCAGCAGCAAAATGCTGCAGCGGGCGGTCGCACCCGCCACCCGCCACGCGCCATCGCCGCCATCGTCGCCACCGCCACCACCGCCACCACCGCCACCACCGCCACCACCACCACCACCACCACCACCACCACCACCGCCACTATCGCATCCACCGCTACCGCCGTGGCCGCCGCCTCCGTCGCCGCCGCGCGCGTCTCGCTGTGCCATTACTGCGCAAACGACGCCGTTGACGAACGCGGCTGCCGCGTCACTTATCGGGCCCATCTAAATTGGGAGAGCAGGGCCCGCACGCGGGCCTCGGCCGCCGCCAAGAGGTCCTGCCCCTGGCAGCCACGTGTGACCTCGAGACCGACTGGGCGGTTAACCACACACGTGCTCTGCGTGAGATTGTTTGGACGAAAGGTTGCCAAGCAGCCGGCCGTTGAAGGAACAATAAGGGCGACAGATTTAAAACCGCTCAAGTCCAAGTTCGCGAGTACCCGTGTGAGGCCGCTTAAGAGCAGATTCACTTTAGAAGCGAAATTTGTCAAAGATAATGTCCTTTTCGTATTGATTACTCGAGTATCATGACGAATGTTTCGAATTTTCATGTTTCACCAAATTACATATTTTTGTATAAAAATAATGACTTACGTCCAAAGTAGGGGTACTATTAGGGGCAAAATATTAGCCAGATGTTTTGGGTAATTTCATTGGCATGATAGCATTACAAATGTCAATGGAAGGATAGTTCGGACTTCATCACACTAATTAGGCACAGAGCGCAAGCTGAAATAAAGAAATTGTCTTCATATGAGACGTCTTTTGTGTTTGTGAGAAGTATTATAAAACAAAAATTCGTTGGAGAGTATGCGCTGTACAAGCTCAAAATTATTTTAAGTTGTATCTAATACACCGCCCACTCGAAAATTTGTAACGAAGCGTCTACTAAGCAGGTTTGCTTAGCATTAACTAGGGCGGTTTGGTTAGTTTAGGTGGTACAATGAACATACAAAAATTACGATCGGTACAGTAGAACTCGAAACGAACACTCCCAGAATCTTCGTTCTTAAATTTAGGATCTTCCCCAAACAATAAGATATTTATCACATATTATCTGCTAATCCTCATCACCGAAACGTATTTTACCTACCCTACTCACCTGATATGGATTAATGTACACGTCTTCTCTCTAGTGTCCGTGTTTTGTTGCCACTTTGGACTTTATTCACCCATTTTGAATATTGTGAACCTGAACCGCGTATTTCAGGAATAATCAGATTCAGGCATTAGCTGTAGCATACACATACACTCATTTGTATGAACCCGTATGAGCTGCCCCCAAAGCAGCTGTTAGCATTCATGCCTACTTTCAAGCGCCACGCCAGCCACACTTGCAAGCAGCGCTTGAATTTGTACAATCCGTAGTGGGCCTTTAAGTGCCACATATAATTTCTAGGCTGAATAGATGGATAACAGAGCATATGGTGTGCGTGCTTTTCTTTTGGCTAGTGTTGCGTATTGAAACGGAGAAATAATCATTCATCTAACGATTAATGTTAGCTACCGTCGTTTCCTCGTGCGTGAAAAATACTAGTGATTTTAATTTCGCTTGAGACGGTTTTTCAGAGGATGTGGTAAAATGTTGTACATGGGGTTAATGCTTGTGTATGCGAACATTTTGTAGGTGATGTGCACTTTTACGTCTGGAATTTTTCTCAGTCTTTTTACTAGAATGGAAAGAATAATTTGTCAAGTCCTCCAATGCGTAGTTATTACCTATGGTACATTGAAATAAATGTGTTTATTTTTTACTGATACGTTATTGTTTGTTATTGCCTACTAGGTCGTGTATTACTTACCTGGAGCGAGAGGATCTTGGTTAGAATGGAAAAAACGAAAACAGTTGTTTGATGTTGTCTTGTGGAAGGAATTATGAAAGTGAATTACGGGAGGGAGTTTGAAAAGACAAATTTAGTAAAGTTAACATCTAGTTAATTAGTAAACAAGTAAATTTTAACCATTAAAATAATGTAAAAAAGTTTGTATGTAATATGTACCACGGGTGTTAATTCATTCTAAAGATCTCGGATACAAAAGCCCGAAGGCTTTTTGTCACCGTTCGATCATTACAACCCTTGTAACGTCCTTAGTACATTAGTAAATATTTTTTCTTTCTCCACTGGGATCTATGAAGTAAAGTAAAGAACAGTGTAGATATAAGCGTTGTTGACACAAACGTCAGTAATGTGAAGCTATACATGAGGGCGGCAAAGTAACTTATGAATGTAGATATCAATTAAGATGTAGCAATCCACCAATCAAAAGTTTAGGAAACTGAAGCAATCATAGTATTTGACGCAAAACAAACAACAATTGACCAAAGAAATTCACACCTTCTTTTTCAACCTTGTCCTCTTCGTATCTTTCTATACATACAAATTGTATTTCACGCAAAGCCCCTCATGATTGGTGAAATATTCACATAAAATAATTCCCGGAAATGATGTATGATTCCCGGAAATGAAATATTGATTTCATTCAACCATGATTGCATTCTCTCTTGTCTTGTAAGACACGAACAGTTTTATTTGCAGAGGGTTCTGTTAAATTGTTCGCAAACCCTCCGAAGAAAGAACATGAATGTATTAATTTTGTTTTATGTAGTTTCCAGCACCGTCATAACATCTGCTGATAGGTACATCTTCCCCAATCAGTGTGTATTGAGCTGTTTTTAACTGGTAGTGAAGCTGAATCCGATGACCACTAAGAGAGACTTGCATCGCGGATCGTGCCACGGAGATGAAACATGTTTCAATTTCGTGCGATGACTAGAAGAGGTAGTGGGATGTATGTACCGCCCTCACGAGTACCAGATTGACAGCGCCCTGGAATCTGAAACTGATGAGTTCTAAGAAGCTGTGACTGATATTTTCAAAACCTTTCATCTTTCGCTCTCTCATACGGATGAATTACATTGTGTGTCTGAACTTACATTTTTCGATGACTCACGACTATAAATGTTTCAGACCAGATCCGTGCTGTTCTGTTCTATGAAAATGTGAAGTAAGAAAATTATGATCTTATTTAATAATTATATTGTACGTATTACGTAAGTGCGTGTTATCACGTTTATATACACGTAGGTTGAGCTGTTATTATTCTTCCATCATTCACAGATCATGGTAAGTGTGAATATTGTGTATAAACTAACGATAGTTACTGAACGATCCCCTAACTTTTATTTATTCGCGATTATTTATTAGACAATGGAAAGAATGAAAACTATCGCTAGAGTAAATGGTTGTAATTTTAAGTACACCTCCTCCTTAGTGACGCCCCATCACGCTCCACAACGCTCCATTCCCTTTCATCCCTCTTCACCCCACAATGCCTATCACACCATATCCCATTCCATCTCCCTCCCTTGCCCCATTGCAGTCCACACGCCTCCATCCCACACCTTCCCTCTCCACGTAGCCATTCAACCCCAAGCCACCCCGTCCAAGCGTCCTACTCGTCACGTCACACCGCGCTACTCGGTTCTTACTGCCCCGTCCTCGTCCAGCTCCTCTCCGTCAAAACCAATTTTCTGTTTTGTCCTTCGATTACTTCGGAAATTAATTAATTACGGTACAAGTATAAATCGAGATATAACTGGCTTTTTGGAAATTATAATCTTCTGTGAATTTCCTTTCTGTTTTTGAGATATTCGCGAAAGACTGAGAGTGTGTGTGTGTGCATTTGATGAGTGGTGTAAAAGATGAGAAGGGGATGGGAGATGTTTGTGAAATCTCGTGTATCTTATTCTTATTTTAAAAGTCTATTGTAGAACATTATGTTAAGATTGAAATAAAAATGTAGATTTCTATAAAACGAACATTCTTTTTTGTATAACATACAATAATTACCTACAAATAGCTTCAATTAGACCCGACAAAACACTCTACATGTTAGTGAAAACCCCATCAAAATCGATTTTAACTTTCCCTGTCCCCTTTCACGCAAACAAATAGTAAAAACAATTTGGCGGATTTTGATATAATCTAAATAACTTTATGAGCTTATAAAAAGTAATTTGAAATTGCAGACAGACACTTCAGTTTAATTAATATAGTAAAGCAATGTGTTTAGTTAACCAATTGCTTAATGTTTCGAGTTTGTCTATCTTTAGTTTTCATTTTCCTTCTGTTTTTCTCATGGCATAAAGGTTTTTAAAAGCAAAGCTAGGTTATACTGTGCACATGAAATAAAATGCACAAGAATGATAGCTTGAACTATTTTACGAGAACTACTCAAACACTAATTTCACGTTGTGGGATGTTAATTGTAAATAAACCCAGAAATAAAATAAAATAAATTCAGGAAACAAGCGTTTACTCCGACTTCATAAAACTGTAAATGATTAGTGAAACACTGTAGGATATGATGTTCGGTGAATTAAATGATATCCACCAGAGCTAAGACAATATTTTTCTATTTATTTTCCCACACACACATACACACAATTTTAATAATCAATAAACAAACCAAGAAACGACACGTTACATTCGTGATAAATTACAGATTAAAATACTGCTAATACGTATTTCGTTATCCTAAATTTCATCGCAATTAAGCATCAACGCGAAGAGGACAAGGGAACCAATTAAATTTGAATCAGTGAAGCGTTACGCGCGAGTTGATTCATACCATATGACTCACGGGCTCTGATCTCATTCCGCTCCCACCGGTGGGAGGCTTCACCTATATTATTCGATCATCTCGACGCGTGGGTGAGGCCTTGCTCCGTCTGGCGGCGGCGAACAACCGGTCGCCATCTCCGGCTGGAGAGACACACGCTGGCTTGAAACGCGCAGACCGCGGGCAAAATTTACTCGCTGGACCCGTGCGATTACATCGCACAGAAGGTAGAGCGGTAGAAAAGTTAGGCAAAAAAATACTGCATATCCATGAATAAACATTGTGTTTTATATTTACAAAGGACACGTGTATACAATGTATCAGAATCTGAAGCCAAATTGCGAAAATCTGTAAAATTCACCGTCGAAATATACAAAGTGTGTGTGTGTGTGTACATATATGTATATATATATATATATATATATATATATATATAATATATATATATATATATATATTGTTTTCAGGGGTTGTCAGACCCGAAGACTTGACACGTTTGCCTCTACTAAAAATACAATGTCAGGATGTTTTTTTGCTATTTAAAAAAAGGAGGATGATGGTGGAATTCTGGCTTCAGATTCCGATTCAGCGCTTTGAAATACATAGAGAAACAGGTGTCAAGTCTTTGAATCAGACAACCATTTTTTGTGTGCCTGTGTAATTAGAACTTCTTTGGTGAAATCTAATTTCCTCACTTCTTTGATGTTTTCCGTAGAAATCACAAGAATGATAAATAACAAAGTACATTGAATACTTACAATTGCAAGTCACAAAGAATCGTTTTAACGATCACACAACACGATGTTCTGTAACAAGGTCTATTGTTCTTCCATTTCCCGCAAACTTTCCGTTTTCATTCTAGCCGCGCATTTGAAACAATGAAAATTTCGTAGCTTTTTATTAATAAAAGAAAGCTTTGATCTATTCAGTATATAATTTCCTCCACTCTTTCTTTTTTTCGCTTTTTGGCACCTCACTTTTCAGCGAGGTATCACCGCCATCGCCACCTCCTAAGAAAAAACCTTCACTACATTCATGAGGCTAATAACCATAGCAATTGACTAGTGCCCGGAAACATCACTCAGTGAAAATGTTTCAGGCATATATCGGTAACGTACAAAGTTAAAAGTCTAAAAACGTATCTTTGAGAACCTTTATCCTGAATGACGTCGTTTATTTCGCGGCCATATAATATGATTTCACTCTATACAGCAGCTGTCTTTTGCATTAACTTTATGACATTTTGGGACTATTTAAATTCTTTTAACCAAAAAAACATTTATGAATATGTATTATTTTGTGCTCTGGCACAAAGCAAAGTTCGAAGAATTCTGATAAAATATTCAATACATATGTGCACACAGCTTTTCTCGTTTTTTGCTCGTTATTGAACAAAATGTCATTTGCATTTTAAGAAGTCTGTCGGTATAAATTCATACCATGTACAGATTCTGATTTACCGTAAATATTAATACAGAAAATATGTAGTTTTCCTTGGATTTATACTCATTACTTTCTAAATGTATTTATTACAAAATATAATTAGAAGATCGAAGATTGTTGAATGTATTTTAAGTCAATCCCCCTGGAAGCAAAATTATATTTATATTTCTTAGCATAAGAAATAAATGTATTCATGTGTATTTTACGAAACGTGTTCAGGAATGATAAAAAAAGTGAAGAATACACGATTTTCCAGAGGGTTTAATTTCCTCATTTCACCATCTACATAATTTTATATTATATTTTAATAAAAAACTGCTGGATTAAAATTGCGAGGAATGGAGCATCGCGGGTAGTATGTAGTGGTACCACCATGTCGTCTGCTTGCAACTGATCGAAGAAAAACACTTAAAAGGCAGACTAGAATAGATGAACTCTAGAAATCTCATCCAGACACAGTTCAGCTTCAATGAATCTTTTTAGCAAATGTCTAAAACTCACAAAACAAATTTGATATTTACAAGCTGCCCTTACAATTTTCGAAATATTTTATTTTTGTCCTTTTTTTAAAATTCGGATCACAGCACGCCATTCCAGCCACTTGTCGGTTTCTTGTTGTATGGCAACTGCCGCAACTGACCAGTTCCAGGAACAGTTCAACTTCAATGAATCTTTTTAGCAAATGTCTAAAACTCACAAAACAAATTTGATATTTACAAGCTGCCCTTACAATTTTCGAAATATTTTATTTTTGTCCTCTTTTTTTAAAAATTCGGATCACAGCACGCCATCCCAGCCACTTGTCGTTTTCTCGCTGTATGGCCGCAACTGACGCCGCCTACACAGGACTGCCATCTTGTCCGTCCACTGCCCTAGCTGGTGTGGTGTTTCCAGTGTCGCCGTCAACGCTGCCGCTATCTCGGACGCTGCCGCTGCGTGTGCTTTCATTACATTGACGCTGTCACCGTCGCTGTTGCCGGAGTATGTTGTTATCGCCTCGCTTCCAGCACTCCAGCGTCGTCGTGCTACAACAGATCGCCATCTTGCTCTGTCAGCATGGTGGTGGGCAACACTCATCCGTCACAATCAATGCCAAATGTGTTACTGAACGTAGTACGTATTTTTATCTTATTTGTCGCTGCTGCTGGTACTTCTAACTAGACTTGCTGCCATTTCGATGCACCTGCCTCAACTGTTTTTCACCGCAACCTCACCTTTTCCATTTCAATTCGATATTGTTTCTTGCCACGACATGACCAAGTTTTAGTACATCTGGCAACTAAAAATAATGCGTATATGTTTCTACGTTAAAATTATTATCCGTATAGAGAACATAAAAGTTTAAGATAAAAAGACCAACATAAAAGAATAAATCAAATTTGTTTACTTTAGAATTTTACTAATAGAATGATCAAAAGTATTTTAATTGACTTTTCATATGTACATGTACACTGCACAAAAATGAAATAATTGCAAAATTGTAGAATATATTTTGTAATCATTGATTTATAATAATGTAACCAAACTGTGTAATATTTGGCTCAATTTCAGTAAAAGAATATAAGTAATTAAAACATGTCCATTTTCATTATTAAGTAAGTAAAAACTAATTACGAAGTTTTGTCTTTAGATGGGCGATTGTGATACACGCACTTGCTTAACTCTTACCGCTGGTACCCCAATCCTTATATCACACTCCCGCTCACCGATAATTTCGGGGTTGACACGAACAACACTTGTGTACGAGACTACAAAGGAAGGGAAACTCACTTACGATCAGGCGGCACCCTGAAGTAACATCCACAAATCCGACCGTTCCGCGACATGTTGAAAAAGAAAATCAAAAGTTTCGATTTATATATTATTTATTATTATTATTATTATTATTATTATTATTATTATTATTATTATTATTTTAGAGAAAATCACTCTAATTTATTATTACCTAGAATGTTTGGAACCGGAAAAAATACAGTTATCGAATATTCCAATAAGTCAACGGTCGAAATTCGGAAGATATGGTAAAAGAGTTTCGAGATTCACAAAGGTAAATTTGAGTATCCGCTTACTGCATTACGTATGTAGTTAACAACACAAATATAAATTACTTCACGCAGAAGTACCATTGCGGATTCACAAGGGAGTCTTCTAAAGGTCATGAAAGTAAAAAATGGCCATAAGTATTGTGCTGAACATGCATACAGTACATGCATCAGAGGGCACCCACATTGTTATAAGCAGGATTTTCCTTGCAGGTAGTGAGATATGAATAAGGTCGAGGGTTCTGCGATGGACACAATGTATGGAATCACAAGCCTTCAAGTCTAGAATCTACGCTGAGCTGAACTGCCTGAGAACTAGACTCTGTGGTCTCGGTCACGGCTTCATACCGCCTCTCCGTCGCTCCTCCCGTCGGGCCCCCGTGCTGCCACCGCCGCCGCCGCCCATAAGCACTGCCCCGCCGCCGCCACCGCCGCCCGTCGAGCACCTCTCGCCCGCGGCGGCGACCACGACGGCGGCAACGCGCTCCCACATGGACGGATCCGGTTTCGGTGCTTGCCGTTGCTTTACTTTCGTCTTCTTCCTTTTGGTCGTGCCGCCACCTCGCCGCCACCACCGCCACCACCGCCCCGCTCCCGCTCCCGCCCCCGCCATGGCCACCGCCACGGCCACCGCCACGGCCACGGCCACCGCCCCCGCCCCCGCCACCACCAACGCCTCCGCCACCGCCACCGCCTCCGCCTCCGCCTCCGCCTCCGCCTCCGCCTCCGCCTCCGCCTCCGCCTCCGCCTCCGCCTCCGACTCCGACTCCGCCTCCGCCTCCGCCTCCGCCTCCGCCTCCGCCTCCGCCTCCGCCTCCGCCTCCGCCTCCGCCTCCGCCTCCGCCTCCGCCTCCGCCTCCGCCTCCCGCCTCCGCCTCCGCCTCCACCTCCGCCTCCGCCTCCGCCTCCGCCACCGCCTCCGCCTCCGCCTCCGCCTCCGCCTCCGCCTCCGCCTCCCGCCTCCGCCACCGCCACCGCCACCGCCACCGCCACAGCCACCGCCACAGCCACCGCCACCGCCACCGCCATCGCCACCGCCATACCGCCACCGCCACCGCCACCGCCACCGCCACCGCCACCGCCACCGCCTCCGCCACCGCCACCGCCATCGCCACCGCCACCGCCACCGCCACCGCCTCCGCCACCGCCATCGCCATCGCCATCGTCATCAACATCGCCGACGCCGCCGCCAGACCGTCTGGTCTGGACCGGCCCAGCCACCACCTCGCCCGTTTGCTTCGCGCGCCGTCTCGTCCTCCCCGTCCTCCTCCCGCTGCTCCTCCACGTCCTCGCCCGCCGCTGCCCTCGTCCATCCGGGCGACCCTGAACTTGTGATTTCCTCCAGCTCCGCGCTCTTGCTCTTGTTCTCGACCCTGGAGATGCGAGCATCCGATAGGAGGCCGCGGCGGCGGCGGCGTTGGAGGAGGCGGTGGTGGTGGCGCAGCGGGTGATCGCCAGGCCAAACCATCCCACCCCCATCTCCACAACACCGCCGCCGCATCGCCTCCGTCCCCACCTCCGCCGCCACGGTTCCACCCGATAGTGGATCTCCAATTACCGCGTATGATCGATGGTATGTGCATTGGAAGTGATTCTGATAAATACAGGGCCCGTGACGAATAGACGAGCGGCACTGAAAGAGCTATCCATTTCCATTAAACGAGGTGCACTTGGCGTTATCAGCGCGGCGAGGCGGGGCGGGTCGCGCGGATTTCGTGCTCGCCCTCTTGGTTGACGGCGGCGAGGCGAGGGCCTCCCAGTGAAGAGAAGTTTTTGCACGGCGGCCAGCGCCCTACCGTGTAGGGAAAGAACACACTTTTCAGACTCTGCACGTGCGCGAATAGCACCGTTACGTTAGAGACGTAGTGGAAATCCTTATTCACCGGAATTTGCAAGTGTAACAACGTGACTTGAATTGTGGACAATGCAAGTTACAAATGTATAATAAACATTTTAGTGCCTTAGTTGTGTTCACTTATTTTAGTCTTTAAAGAGTTGGTATTACCTGAATGTTGAAGCGACATGCGTTTGAGGTTTTAAGACGTTCATTCATTATTATTCGTAGTTGCAATAATTGACTGAAATTGGGTCGAATGCAATTTCTTTAGAGAATCCCTAGAAAGACGTAATGAAATATAGCAAACCAAATAAATAAGTAAATAGATAAATAAATGAAACAATATAAAATATGATTCAATCAACGCTCCACATGAAATGAAAATTACGTTCGAATCTAAATTGATTTTTTGGAAATCCATTTGGAAATAATGCAAAGAATGCGAGTAAATTTCAACGTGGTATTTCCGTTTGTATAATTATCTCCATATCACTTTTTTTACATTTTCCTGCATGCTTCCCACCTCATTCTCCATCTGCCTATTTTTCTCCCCCTCTTTCTCTCTTCTCTCTTGCTCTTGCCTTGGAGATTCAATAATGAGAAGAAATGATAAAATTTTAAACGTGTATACGGCCTACAGGTGGTTTGCTATCTCCAATGGTTCCCTGTCACCCATTCTTATAGAGATAGACACAAAAGAGGCCTTTGTGATGAATGCAAGGGAAACTCTTGGCACAGATAATATTGACTGCGGAGCCCTAGTTGTGATGTAGGTGCTGGCCGCGTGCATTTGGTTGATAGGTCAGCCATGATCTGGTCGGGATTTACTCTTGTGATCGTTTCGCAATATTTTTTTCCTTCCATTCCCTCGGGGCGTCTAATGCTAGTCTGCTGCAAATTGATGTTGGGATTTTCCTGCAATCCTTTTGATCGTCGCCGGAGGAAGCGAGGCTGAGTGCCTTATCTGGTCACCCAACGTACTCCACCTTGTACACGCCAAGCATCTGGTTTGGACTGAGTGGGAACCATGAGAAGGTCAGCGGGCTACCTCTGGATCATTAACGGTGTCACAACGGACGTTGGAATAGGCAACATTGGTTAAATGTCCGTTTGAGTTAAGGATTTGACAGCAGGTTATCTGGATTGTTACGAATACTTAATTAGCTGACATCTGGCGTTATTCGTTTTAGTCATATTTCATCTCAATGGAATTCATAGAAGTTGAACCTGATTTTTCTTGTCAATGGTCAGAGAGACGGAATGAATTCATTGATATATAGTTGACATTGACGCCTGAAGGATCCACAATGACAAGGTTACTATATTTCTAATTCTGCAGGTGTGACCCACGTCTATCAGAGTTCAAACGTGTTTCAACAAGCTGAACTGTCAAATGAAAATTATTACGGAACTCTTAAGAGAGTGACGATAAAAAGAGGCACAAAATAATAATTTTCATATTACGTGCGCAAAGTGTCTCGGAAAACAAATTCAATATTGAACATGAAGAAAACACCGACTTAGCTTTACGAAGTATAAACAATATTTTTTCTACGACTGTATTAAAATTATATTTGAAAAAGATTGTAAATGTCTATTGGAACAATGGGTGATATCACGAGGAGTAGCAGTATTTATGTAGGACAATGAATGCGAAAGCATTATAGGATTTACACCTGTTTTCTTTGTTACATTTCCACGGTAACAAGGAAGTTGTCTTGGTAAGTGTCTTTTTACGGATATTACCAAGTGGCGTACTTTACGTGCCGATCGCAATGCGCCGAATCCGCCATTTTTACATTATTGCAGAAAACATACATTCTTCCTTCTCACATTTGCACGTATTACCATGTATATTTAAATGATTTTGTCTTGAAATCCGTATGAGTAACGTTTAAAATATGATATATAAACTTCTTATGAGAGACATAATTCATATCTTTCCTGTCATTTTCCTTTGTGTACAATACACTAACTGTTATGGTCCCGCTGTACCGAGTTTTCTACAACGGAATATAAAACTGGGCAGACTATCTGATTCGTTTAGTGTACACAGGGAAATCAGTATCGGGCAAAGTCAAAACCTCTTTCGTTATTTTATTCTCTTCCTCCTTTCTCTTCTTCTCCTTTTCCTCTTCCTCTTCCTCTTCTTCTTCTCTTCTTTTTTGTCTCTTATTAACGTTATAATAGAAATTATCTCTCACTTCTTTTTCTCTTCTGTCCTTCTTTTTCTTTCTCTTCTCCATCCTTTTTCCATCCCTTTATCCTCTGCTTCTTCGCCTCTTTTCGATCAGAGTTCTCAGCTAATATTAATGACGCATGACAGTTGTAGGCGTCGCTGCTGCACGAAAGCGTGTTATGCTCAACGCCTGGTGGGTTGACGAATAAAATAATAGACGCCAGAGATTTGCGATGTTGAGCTCATATTAGTAATCGACATCTCAGATTTTTAAGCCCTATTACCCGTTTGTCAAAATTGAGCTTAGCAATATATTACGTATAATGATGTCTAAAGAGTTACAAATCTTTCTTTCACCGTTTACTTTAAACACATAAACAACTCGTCTTAGTACATGATGTCTTTGGAAACTGGAAACTTACCTTCAGTTTATCAGCAAAAATAACAGTCTTTGTGGTTGGAAACAAAGTATAAACGTATTATAAAATGTACTTTTACAATGTAAGCATATGTGAATAAATCCATTATATACGAATAAATGAATAATAAATCTTAAATATGTATGAAAATAACTTCGTCTTTTCTGACATTATCAAGTAACATTACTGATGAATATTGAAAAATCTTTCTACAACATAAAGTACTTCTCCGTCGATATCAGAGATTTTAAACAAAAAATTCTCTTCCTAACTAAAGGAGAAATTAACATATCTTTAACCGCAATATTTCAGAAATGCCTGGATATTGATGTAGTTGACATCAAAAAATTATACAAACGAGTCATGTTCCTCTCGCGTATAAACATTACTTTTTCTTAAAGTAATAATGTTTATAATGATAAGGCACTGTTATGTTCAATAAATGACAGCGACATTAATCATTTTGTGGAAAAAAAGAAGGAAAGAATGGTGACTATTTCTTTGCTGCATGGAATGTAAGATTTGGATCAGTGTAGTCATCATAACTATTTTTATTATTCATGCACGTATAGTTCACGTCATCAAAAATATGTAGTTAATTCATTATAATCAATAATGTAGCTATTCATTCAAATACTGTAATTATTCTCTTAAAAAATTAAAAATTGCTTTTATTAAACTATAATACTTTAATTTAACAAAGCTAATTCCCTGCCTATTATCCAACTGTCAAGAAATGCATTTGATCAGAGACTATTTTCTAAAGATTAGTGTCGACCATGTACATCATTTAATTTCATTTAAATTTTTAATTAAATGCGACAATTAGTTATAATTTCTAAGATATATATCAGTACATTCTAAAGATAAATGTAGTTCTCGTTCATGAATAAAAGTCTTCTTGTATTGATAATCAATACTTATAAAACACGAAAAATCATGCAACTCATAATGGCTGAGTGTAAGAGCTGCAGCAAATCACTGTAAATCACTTATCTCTAAAGCGTTGGTTAATTGAAAGGAGCAAGGTATTTGCAAGTCCCAGAGTCATAAAATTTCGAAAAGATTGCATGCAAGTATTCCGTATGTTATTTATTATAGGACAAAATATGCAAAGAACTTGATTTTACTGCATGTGTAGCCACAGCAACTAAACTCCAAGTACAAGGCCTATACATCATTATTTTAAATATTTGCTAGTTAAGCCAGGGAAACTTATAACAAATATTTAAACATACTCAAGAGTTTCCTCATGTCAAGCACGTAGTTTACGAACCACTTAATGTCAGTTTTCGTGCTGTGCAATCTTCATTCAAAAATGTTTGTTCTCTGTCGATCATAGCGGGGGAGCACCAGTGTTTTAACCTGCTGGCTAGACATTATTGATTTAAGTTCGAGTTAACAAAGAAAACCAACTATAAATTATTATCATTTCGTAATTTTGTTGTTAAAACTATTCAACCGGTACATTGAATACCATTAGCAGAAGATTAAACAGATGTAAATTATTCTTCATTTGACACCATTATTTATCGCGAAAAATGTGAGAAGGGCACACTCAAAAATTGACTCTCGGATACATTTGTTGAGAATATTATGTTAGTTAACACAAAGATTAGATCGAATATCTGTGGGACTGCTGAACCATAACGTATTAGTTACATTTGTTCCCAGAATTTGAAAAATTCGTTAGAAAACATTTTCCAAGATAAATCGTTATTTTCAACAAAAACTCATATATTGAACTAATTACTCGTAATATGTTGTTGACGTTGATTCCTAGATAACACTTGTTCATTAACTTACTGAAGTACTTCTAATATAAGAGAATGCAATAATTATGCCGATTGGAAATCGAATACTAAATTGTAGAACAGATTGCCGTATGGAGAAAGAAATAGGAAAAACCAAATTGTTTTTAACGTCTAAAAACTCGAGACACATGTTTACGTGAGGCAAAAAAATGTTCTTGCTTGCATCCACACAAAGGACTAGCTCAACATTTACTCAAATGGTGAAGGGAAGCTGAACGAAAACCTATTGGAATGTTGGGCTCCGATCCAGAACAACTGAAAAATATTTCATATCGTTATGATTTTAATAGTGTGTAATCTGATCAAATTGTGAATGGGACAGTTGAGTTGTTTTGGTTTGAGAAACAATGTCTGATAACAATGACAATGCAGGATTTTTTAAAAATTTTATTACTTCTTGTTCTTTATTTCCTTTCAAGGGTGTTTATACATAATTTCGTTAACTATAGGATTAACCATCCTCAGGTCTAAATGTCAATATAATATGTTTTGTGTGTGCATGTGTGTGCATGTGTGTGTGTGTGTGACAGAGAGAGAGAGAGAGAGAGAGAGAGAGAGAGAGAGAGAGAGAGACAAAGATTATATTTTCTGAAATTTAAGGAGGCTTGAAAATGTCCTGAGGATAACGTGAATGGATTCTCTGTGGTTGACTGTACTTCTTCCCTAGATTGTAAGTAGCTGTAGCTGAGGATTCTGGTAGTGTATCATAAAAGCTTTTTGAAATTTTAATAAGGTAGTCCTGAATTGATTCTATTTTTAATACTCTATATAATTGTTTATTGCTTACAAACCATGGAGTTTTAGTAATTTTTCTGAGGCAGTTATTTTGTATGTTTTGAAGTTTGTTAATGTGGCTATGGGCTGCTTTTATCCAAACGGGGCTTGCGTAGGTTAGTGAGGGTCTTATTACTGATTTATAGATTATTCTACCGCATTCAATGCTAAGTGAATATTTATGATTTAATAAGGGATAGAGTTTTATAATTTTTAAGTATGTTTTGTTTGCTGTGTTTGTGCTATGTGCTTTCCAGGTTAATTTTGTGTCCATTGTTAATCCTAGGTACTTAACTGGTCTTTGATTTGGTAGCCATGGTGTGGGTGAGTTTTGAATGAGAAAAGGAAGAGGAAATTTCGGCTTACGAAGGGTGAAAATTTTTGCTTGTGATTTTGAAGTATTAATTTTAATTCTCCATTTTTCAGTCCATTTCGAAAATTTAACCAAGTCATATTGTAATTGGTCATATGCGCATGAGATATCGTGTGATGTGAACAGTGCCGTGTCATCAGCTAATAAAGCTATTTCTGAGGTGTCTGGTTGAGGAATATCTGATAAATAGATATTGAAGAGTAGAGGAGAGAGACCTTGTGGGACCCCTGCGTCAATTGTATGTTGTGTTGAAAGTGTAATGTTTATTTTGATTTTAAAATTTCTATTGGTCAGAAAGCTATGAATGATGTTAAATAGATATTGTGGAGTTCCCAGTTCCTGTAACTTGTACAGGAGACCAGTATGCCAAACTGTGACGAGGGCCTTTTCTATGTCCAAGAAAATTGCTAGTGTGTGTTTAATTGATTTCGTAGTCTTGTAATTTAAGTTTAATTATTTTTGAAATTTTATTTAGCTAGGTTTTAATGTCTGGTCTTCTTGTGTTTTGCCACAAACGTCTAAGCTTGTGCTTATGCATGGTGAACTGTGAATATTAATAACGACACCTTTTAAATGCTATAATTTTATTATCAATTCTTTATATTTATTACATTACATTTTAAAGGGTCATTCAGACCGTCTTAAACCACAATTTTGATGTCTTCAATTTGAGCATACAGTGATGCTTTCTGAGCAACCCGCTTATGATTTTGTATTTTTTGTTTCCATTTTCCTAATGGCATGGCAGGACTATATCTGATTGACTTTTTGCTCTCATTAATTTACGTACGTTCGTTTATTGTGAATAATAGGTGCAAAGTCCCTCGCCCTCAACTCAGACTGTTTGTAATTTTATTATATTTATTTTCAAAAATACGAAATGTAGATCGTATAACATGAAAAGGAGTATTCCCATTGTGAATATACTTTATTTCAATACCAAACTATTTTTTTTCCATTTTACACTTCCGAAATACTTTTTGAATCCATCTATCACTCTTCGGCTGAGATATGTCGCAAAACCTACGACTACCTTATGAGGATGTTACACGCAGATTTAAAGTTTTTGACAATAAATGAATAAAGGGTTATTGGCAAAGAAGCCTTCATATTATACCCGTAACTAGTTTATCCTTCTTCTTCATCGTTGTACCCTGTAATGCGTAGGCAATCCCCTTGGCAAACTATCTTTTCCACGATTCGGAACAGTTCCTTTGCACTTTTAAACCTGGTTCACTCCCCGATGTTCTTCAATCCGAATTATCCTCGCCTAGTCAGTCTCATCCCCTTGATAATTAATTCACAATAGTTTTTGTTATAATTATGACAGAGGGAATTATTATTACTATCGCGGGACTCATGCTCATTTCGGCTTTACACATCCCGGGACGTAAGCCGCAGAACGGCCTGCCCAGGCACGATCATGTTACGAGTCGCCCGGTCCACGTTCCACGATCCACGTTCCGCCGATGGAAAGGTTGCCGGACGCGGAGCGCGACCTGAGACTGCGGCCTCGTCGCTGCCTCATTAGCATGCGCTTGCAATTATTCTCTGACGGAAATTTCATGCCTGCAAGAAGGTTATTAATGCACAGCGCCATCTTAAGGCTAGGGCACAGTGGACAGTAGTCAGGATTCTTGGGACATCACCATCAGTCGGGGGCGGATTTTTCTGAAATGTCATTTTTTTATCTTTTCACTTTAGAACAATGCCGTGTGGAATAGAAATTCATTCTATGTTATGACAAAAGGAAATAACCCATTTTTATATGTCATTATTAGGCATTTTTGTGGATTTCGACAAATAAGTCATTTTTTCGCTGATTTACGCATACGTCATTCTTAATGCATTTTTTGCTAATTTCATCGATTTTAATGTCATTTTTAATGATACTTGCTTCAAATTATATTTACGAGATGCAATCAATGTTCTTCACAGAATTACTCTATAGCCTATTGCATTTGTTCGCTCAGAAATTGTTTTCACAGCCGTGGTGAGTATGTAATTCTTGTGACGTATATCAGTGCCATTGCTGGTTCGGCCGATTTCGGGATAACTAAAGACGGAGATTTCCTGGTAAAGAACAGTCCAAACCAAGAGTTTGCAAGCTGAGTTCACTCGAACGAATGGAAAAAGCATCGATTACTTCAGTAAAGTATCCAGCAGCTTAAGTTGTTCATCCAAAATGATTTTGATACGATTTTTTACGTCATTTTTCTTTGGTTTTAGGGCATTTTTAAAGCATTTTCAGAGTGTTTTATTCATGACTTTTGACTATGTTTTAGATCATCAAAATCCGCCCCTAATCATCAGATTCTTTGTGGTAGGCTTGCGATATGGCCCGACTAAGAATCCTTTATTTATATCCTGGTTATCTAACAACTGTTATCTTGTGGAAAGTACTCGTTCTCCACGGGTGGCATAATGGTAGTAATTCCTTTCTTTCTTACGTACAGTACTGGAAACATAAATTGATCGCGGCCGTCTGCGGCTAAGTTCAGCTTTTGCACGGCTTGGACAGCCCTTGTCATGACGAAACGTCGAAGGCGGAGCCTCACAAACCATCGTAGCCAATCTCAACGCAGGGGGGAGTGCCCTAACAAAATTACGTCGTACAAAATGGCGGGCGCCGCTAGTTCAGATGTGGAAGTATTTTTAATGAAAAATAAATGAAAGAAACACTTCAATGAACATGAAAGTAAATTCATTTAAATATATATGAACGCATAGCACTTAACCACTGTTAACACAATTCTTTTTGAAGAAATTACATTGATATCAGATAAAATAACACTAATTTTAAAACAATTACGTTCTTATATACATTTAAATTCCAATATTCTTGTCCAAACACAGTTTATGAACTTTATCAAATGATCAGTTTACTACAGAATTTTGCGATAAGAAAAACGATTATAATTGCATATTTTCAATTGTTCATATGTATATTACATTTGCAAAAATGCAAAATACTGTCTTTCTCGAATCGTTAGGACTTCTAGGGAACCATTTCAATAAAAGAAAGTAAAATTCGAAGACCAGCTGTATATTTATCATTAAAGTAACAATTAAACTAGATATTAAGCAATTAATTTGCATCTCATGTCAAAACTGTTATTTTGCTATCATCAAATCAGGGACAATTTGGGGACACTCCCCGGCAGGAATAGCGCATATTTCGAAATTGTTTATAAAATTGTTAATTGTTGCAAAATTGTTCATTCGCAGTTTTTGAATCTGGGACATCAGAAAACCCTTCCCACTTTAGAATTGCAAAATTTGGAAATTGTTTATAAATTTTTAAATTTTACAAAATAACGTATTGCTTTTTTAAAATTGCCTTTAAACGAGATGTAAAATTCCGCAATCCGATTAGCGCTTCCTTTCGTTTTCGAGATACGTAATTGTTTATAAGAAATCAGCATGTCATGGCAACTATTTTTTTGGCAGTTCCCACGTTAAGCTTTTCTATAAGCCGTTTTGCAACGGCTCTCTTAGTTTCTCCGGCAAATACATTTGAAGTTCCTAACGGGGTGGAGGGGACAAGCGTCCACAACGCTTGCATTAATTGCCACGAAAATTGTTGCTGGTTAGATATTCCTGGTTTTCAGCTCCTTAATTTTTCATTTTATTCTAAATACTTCAAGTTCCATTTGTTTAACAATTACAGCATAAATTTTAAAATACTACTCGAGTCGGCGACCGAACAATCTTCAACTTAGGGAGCAAAGAAGAGTCATCAATTGGCTTCCAGAAATACCTCCCGGTGAAAATTGCGTCCTTCCTCCACACGTTTCAAGGCGAAATAGGCTGAGCTTGTAAGCGTAAATCTTAACACTCGCTTTCCCTCGAGAAAGCCTTTATACACCTTCTTAGGAAGCAAATTCTTTACATATAAAATTGTGGAAAATTTTTCAAATTAAATATACAAGAAAACAATAATTTTGCATTAATTGTCTTGACGTATAAATATAGACATTAAAGCTTCCCGCTCCTCAGTATTCACACGTTCCAAATACGAAATACATTGTTGTAACATTCACAATTTCATTCTAACCAGTAAGTCTGCTGCCTTTAGAAGCATATAGCATCAGCATGGAATATGCGAAAAAGTAATAATACTATTATAATATTGTATTGACATATGTTTATTTATGGACATTTGTAATTGAAGGAATGTGAACTTACGTATGCAGTTAAGTAAATTTCAATGAAGGTGCAAAGTTTGCAAATAAACATGTTTTTAAAATTCAATTATTCCAAGTTCAGAACTATTCCTAGACGCATTCTTTTCCATTCGACACTAACACGCCAATGATTCACAATTTCATTCTAACCAGTAAGTCTGCTGCCTTTAGAAGCATATAGCATCAGCATGGAATATGCGAAAAAGTAATAATACTATTATAATATTGTATTGACATATGTTTATTTATGGACATTTGTAATTGAAGGAATGTGAACTTACGTATGCAGTTAAGTAAATTTCAATGAAGGTGCAAAGTTTGCAAATAAACATGTTTTTAAAATTCAATTATTCCAAGTTCAGAACTATTCCTAGACGCATTCTTTTCCATTCGACACTAACACGCCAATGATTCACAATTTCATTCTAACCAGTAAGTCTGCTGCCTTTAGAAGCATATAGCATCAGCATGGAATATGCGAAAAAGTAATAATACTATTATAATATTGTATTGACATATGTTTATTTATGGACATTTGTAATTGAAGAAATGTGAACTTACGTATGCAGTTAAGTAAATTTCAATGAAGGTGCAAAGTTTGCAAATAAACATGTTTTTAAAATTCAATTATTCCAAGTTCAGAACAATTCCTAGACGCATTCTTTTCCATTCGACACTAACACGCCAATGATTTTTGACACTACCCTCTGAATCGAAGTGGATTGTTTGAGGTCATCGCTTATCGCGTCAAAATCATGGAAGTTTACACGTCTTCGAAATACGTATACGCCGAGGTCATCTTCATGAAACACAGAAAATCTCATATGAAAGAATCAGTCGTCATTTCAACAATGAAGCTACTACGATATAATAATCATAATATCCTCAATTTCGTTTACTAATTGTGTTCTTTCAAGCGTGCTCCGTGTCTCTGAGTAGCAAACATTAACATAATCGTTAAAATTCTAAGTAACGATTTAGGATGAAAATTTAGGAAGAAGAAGTTCATATCTCTTTATAATTGTTTGTAGAAAGTCATATCAGGTTAGTATTATTGTCAATAAAATTGTAGTTTTATTTAATTTGAAATAATTGCTTGGATATTTTGGGGTTTAATTAAGAAAATATAGCTACCCGAAGTTGACGCTATGAAAAGTAAACATTTCGAGGTTTCCACTACGAGACGTATTTAGTCATCCCTATTCATTCGCTTAGTATACAGCAATCGCTTTCATTTATCATCGATCAAGTTACATAGGGTTACATATGATACCGGGTGTCCCACCAAATATGGACCACCCCCATAACTTCTAAACGATTCAGGGTATCGAGTTGCAGTTTTCGCTGAACAATGCAAAATCTTGGGGCAGGTAACATGCTGGTAGAGGAATTCTCTATAATAGTTTTAGTTTTTGAGAAATTTAATCATCTCTGATTTTTTAAATTGAACTATATATTTTTTCATCAGCAATGTTATCATCATGAATATTGGAATAAAATGATTTATCATATGTTAGTATTTTAAGAGTAATTTGAGTATAAAATTAGATTTTTTGGCATCAGATTTTCAAGTAAACGGGTAGCCTTTGCAACAGTCGCCGTTTTGGGAAGGTGGCCTTCGCGACGTTGATACTGTTTTGTGAAGAGAGGAGTGTGAGAGAGATGGCCGTGTAGGATGAAGGTGTAATTGCAGCAATTCATGATCTTGACATGAAAGACATATGAACAAACATCAATTTTAACGATCTGAATGAGAATTTTTTCCCAGTTGTTCATCTGAGTTGAACTTTTCTTCTTCTGAAATTCCAAATCAACGATAATAAAAAAAACAAATAAAAATATTGTAGCGAAAACGATAATAATAAGAAAATTAATAATAATAATAATAATAATAATAATAATAATAATAATAATAATAATAATAATAATAATAATAATAATAATAATAATAATAATAAAGGTCATTTCTAAATTTACAAAACTCGAACTCAGTGCAGAAACAAGCTATCACTTTAATATATGGGAAGCGAATGAATTCTTAAAGATTTTCATTGTAATATCTTGATTAATTCATCAAATAATAGATAGGTAGACATTTTCTCTTATTATTCACAGTAACTTAACTTCCTATTTAAACACGTACTACCAGAAGAACAAAGTAATAAAAAACGTGAAATACTCTTGACAGTTCTATCAGTGTAACTACCAAACTTTAACAAAAATGCATAAACTGCATTCGCTACTGTTCATTCTGATTAGAGAGTTTCTCATTTCATAGCGCCAAGTGCTGCCTCAAACTTGAAAATGCAGAAGACGGAAGTGTACAGTTTTCTTTTCCATTCAAGAACAGCAGTCGTATGGTTGCAAAGTGGACGAGTGATCATTTTAATTAACAATGACATTTACCAACGAAGAGACGGTGGTTGGCTTCTTATTCAGTTTGAAAATGATATGTATTATTATTAACATCATCTTTACGCTACCAACGTTTTATATCGTTCTTTGGAACGATCAATGTTTTGAAGATTTAGTAGAAGACAAGTTAAATCCAAATAAATAAATGGAAAATGTCTCCCATTCTGATTGTCAAAATTGGTATTTCTTAGTGTGATGTCTGTGCCATCACTAAGAATTACTGTAGTTATGCCTCTTATCCCCCACTGCCACCCCTCTAAGTCAAGACGCAACAGTCTAGACGTCGTGATGGCCACCTTCCCCAAAAGCGAGAGTTGCAACGATTACCTGTTTAATTCAAAATCACATGTCAGAAAGCCTAATTTTATACTCAAGTTACTATCAAAATATTAGCAAATGATACATCATTTTAATCCTCTTTTCATGGTCTATCCATTGCTGGTGATAAAAATATATAGTTTCATTTAAAAAATCGAAGATGAATATATTTCTCGAAAATTAAAAATATTATAGATAATTTCTCTACGGCTCGTTACTTGCCCCATGGTTCCGCATTATTCAGCAAACACTTCATTTCGATATCCTGAACCGTTTAGAAGTTGTAGGGGTGGTCCATAGTTGGTGGGACCCCCTGTTTATGTAATAACATTAGAACTTCATTCTCGCGGGCAGGAATTCGGGCTCTGTAATTATTCTTTTTTGCGTGTAACCTACTCTGTGTTGTGTGAAAGTGTATTTATTTATATATTTATTTTTACTTCCTCGTAAACATTCAGAGTAACAAAAGTAATATTTAGAGAGGTATGTATGTAATGTTGCAGTAAATCGATGTCGAGAATTTAATGGAATTACACGTTTTAGGGGTCTTAAGTTACCAAGAGAGTGTTGCTATTATATCAAAACGTCCGTCTCTCCGTCCATGTGTCCGCTTGTCTGTCTGTCTCTCTGTGAACACTAGTGTGTAAACTATTCGTAGAATTTTTGTCAAAACTAATTTTCCATTAACGATCTGGCCCGAATCGAGGCCCTGCGATTTTGAAAATAATTCTTTAAATTTTGGGGTAATTTAGTTAAAGCCCCTGGGAAGCATTTTCAAACTTTTCTTAAAAACGGCTCCAAAGTTTTTCGACCTACATATGTAACCACAGTCGAACATCCGCCAACGTCGGAACTCGAACTCTAGGGCCACGCGGACAGTAACGTTACAGGGAAAATTGTAACGATGCCACTGAGCTATCGCAACCTTTGCAACGTGTACTTAAAAACATTGTAAGTCTTTTACCATACAAAGTTTTAATTTTTCAATATTACAAACATTCAATTGTTTCATATTATTCGTGCGCATAGTAAATTGAACTTAAAGCTTCCTGCTTGAATCGTGTGTAACAAATCGGACAAATTGTATATTTGAAAAAATTATAGCAATACAATTAATTAATTATTACAATTAATACAATGAAGATCTATTGAGTGACAAAATGATATTCCTCTAAAACTGAAAAATGTACCGAAACGAATGTTTGCTATTCTGGCAGTTTTCTGTGTACTATTCGTTACTTCTGTGAACGTTGTCTGAAGAATACACTGCGTTAGACGAAAGATAATTATACATATTTCTTTCTTAAAGTAATCTACTCTTCATTATTAGTCTTTCAAATCATCTCATGTGCACGTTTCTTAAAATATGAGTGTTTTTCGCAAAAGTTTGAGTTATATAGTGACAATATATATGTTTTCGAACACCACCAATACACATGCTGGAGATTTATTTCCAAGTGCAATCGTTTTAAATACTAAATTTTAAAATACGTTTTATTTAGAATTTTGTCTGAAATAAACAGTAGCTTTTGCGATTTTTCGAAAGAATTTTCTGGCATCAAGAACATTGTAATATTCAAAACACTACATAAGTGACCTGCCCAAGGACAATATCGTAGCGTATTTGGTTGGGTGGCTTCTTCTAGTGCTGAAGATCGCGGGTTCAAATCCTAGCCTGCACTACTCATTTTTTATTCTTTACATTAGAGTATGTATCTGACAAATGACTTTGAAATCAGTTGTAGACGTGGAATTTTATATATCGTTTTGCTTTTCAATAATTATATATATTTTTTTCTCTCAGCCGTGTCTCTGTCGTTTCCTTAAGGTTTATTAGAAGAATGAAGTGTTAGTAGTATTAAAGTTGTAATATATTACGTAACCGTTACCAATAAAACAAGAAAATAAGACCGGTTTTTTATTGTTTGTATTGGTAGTCAGATGAATAGAAAGTGAATAACTGCGTCAATGGTAAGTGCTTTTTTCAATTAAATATTTTTGAGAATCGACTAATTACCAGCTGCACTGAAACCCTTATTTTCCGAAAGAAAGCTGTAACGGCTATTCAAGCCAGCAGTGTAATTTTTGTTATCCTAGCTGGGAAGCGATAACCGAGCAAGTGGCAACAGCTCAGGATTTGGCAACAGGGCATTGGACACAGGAGGCCTGTGGCCGCCGCTTGGCCCTTTAACACAAGGATGGTTTTGTCATTGTAGGGAAGAAAGTGAGAGGGAATTATGTGAGCTTATTGCACTCGTCGGTCACAAATCATGTGCGACCGCGCCATGTGTCTGCCTGAATTTTGACATTTGTAAACACGTTAGGAACGTGTTAGCACGGTGTTTAAAAAATCTGTTCCTTAATGCTTCTGTGCGAAATTGGTTGTATTTTGATCTGAACGAGAATTCGTAAACGTGTTTTAAATTAAAAATTTCACAAAACAATATGAATATCGTCATCCATTTTTAACATGAATAAAGTAATATATTTACCCAACAGAAACTTGAATTATAAAGACAGAATATTAACAAAAGAATTGGGATCCCTTAGACCAGACTTGTGCATCAATCAAATGTTCAGTAGTGAAAATAGGTCGAACATTTAAGCGGTAAATATTATTATATTTGGTGCCCTCCCTGGTTACTAATCTGGTCACCCTAGAGGCGCCACTAGATCATAGCTACCTTAAAACACTAAGAAAGCAAATTCATTCACGTCTTAAATTACCTAACATTCACTGATCACATATGACCCCGTAGGTCATATGTGGTCAGTGAATGTTGCAAAGACTAGAGACAATAATCAAAGCAAATGGAATTCATACCCAGTATTAAATAACGTAATATGTTTTGTTCAACAGGTGTGTACGAAGACTTTTTAAGCTTACAAAAACGGCCATTTTATTTTGTTTCCAAATATCAGAGAGTTGCTAACATTTTGAACTTTTGTAATATAAGGGAATAAGATGAGTATTCTTAGTTTCTAAACTTGATATCTTTATTCTTTCTAACATATCGTTCGTATTAGATTCGTAGAAGTTTCTGCTAGAGTTTTCTAGTTGTTCGCAAGGCCGTCCTTTGGCCTAAGCAACTTCCATGAGTCCCAACTTCAGACGGGGACATAGATAATTGAAATAAAATACAATAGGTTCCCCAATAAATTTGTATTACACTCTTAAAGCCCATAAACATGTAAAGGCATTTTTTTTATTTTTACTGTTTAAATAGCTTCTTAAATATCGCAGGATTATTGATAAAAGTGATCAATTCCAAAAATTTGTGGTTTTGGATAAAAGGCATTTACAGGTATCTAAACCTTCCAAAAATCAGTGTACTGTTTTCGATTTTCATAGTATTGTAATGCTACATCTTCTATATTATTATCCTTTTAACATTAGTTTAATTTTTTGTTATTCAATTGGTCCATTTTCGCAACAAAATTTGCAATTTTTTCAGTTGTGAGAAGACGCTAGAAAAATTTAAACTTTTGCAATTTTTGAAAATCCTGTTAACCGTGAAAATAGAACCTATGCCACTTTTATAAGTGTATTTTGCTCTGTTATTACAATAAATTTAAAGAAAAAATTTTGAACAAAATTTTTGAGAAAATTTCGAGAATGTCCGTGGGGCTTGATCTAAAAACTCCCAAGTTTTAAAGAATGGTTTTCAAAATTTCAAAGCTTCGACTACAGATAGATAGATGTTTCTTTAATTTGAAAAGAATCCTACGCATAGTTTAAGCGCTAGTAGTGTTCACAGACGGACAGACGGCGGGCGTTTCGCTTGCAATTGAGTTTTCAGTATCAAGGACCAGCAAAATAGGAATTCTGGCTACATCACATATTAGAGGACCTTTTTCTTTTAATTAAGCAACTGCATTTATCCACTTTTTCGTTATCAGGATCCGGCAATGAATTTTTTTCTGCCGAAAATACACAGTTTTTTTCGCGCAGCATTACATAACTTTCTCTACATTACGTATATTACTCCGTATATACGTAGGTATGCAAGAAAGTAAAAATGATATTTTATTAAAATCTGTCTCCTATTTATAATATACTCGTATAACTGTGTTCAGCATGCTCTTAATAATTCACTTCACCACAATAAGAGCATCAGTTAATCCCATACTGCAGTTAAGTGAATCATTTTTTCGTCTACGTTTCTGCATCCCACGAAATTTGCTAAAACTTGAAAATTAATAATTTGTATTACTGTTTCTTATATTAACTTCATATTATTATATAATAAGTTTGGCTAACTTAAGATGAACAAATGCAAAAAAAATAAATAAAAAGCATATCTGGCCCAGTTAACCAAACTGTCCTGTATATCAATACAAGTAACTGGAGTTATTTTCTGACGTTAACTATCCACTCCACACAATTTTGCGTAGTGTAACGATTATGGACAATGTACTGAAATTACATATTATAATGTTCTAACCGAAGTGCTAGCAGTACGTTTTTTCGAAATTTTGATTAATAAAAACTAATGGCGGTATGCATGATAATAGTCTAGTTTTTTGAAATTACAATTGTTTGGTGATGGACACCCCAGAATAACGTTCGTAAAAAAACTATTAATTTTAACTTACTTTCATTGAGCGAAATAACTTCTTTACCGTGCGATAAGTTAGAGCCCTGATAAGTCCCAACGAAAAAAGTACGTCTTAATCCATTTATCGAGTAGTTTATGCTAACAAATGAAGCTGAATAATAATGTTATCTTCTAAAATATTTTGATGTTTCGATAGCCGGAAAGTCGTCACATGATGACATTAAGCGACAGTGTTGCGTAATATTCATTTTCCCACTTTCCAGGCAATATTATGCGTCCGTTTATTTTCTGACTCCCAATTTACAACTAGAGAAAGCGTACCTCCCCATCTCCGTTCTGATAGACTGAAACATTTTCTAGTGAAACTTCAATAAAATATTTCAATAGTCTTTAATTTTTTAAACTTAATTTAATTAATTTAAATTACTTAACTAATTTAAGTTCATTCACAATTAACTTTGTAATTGCAGAATTACATGAATTCAAACGGATTGGTAAGGCTGTATTAGTATTTTTTGATATTTTGCGATGAAATAAAAAAAAATAGTTCACGCATTGGTAGTGATGTAAAAAACCGATAATAATAGAAACTTATAAACCCGTTTTTATATATTTATATTATGAGACTTGAGATTCGAAATTATACGTGCAATTTTTCTTCTTGCAGCCGTCGACACTGTCGCTTTTGGGGAAAGTGGCCTTCGCGACCTTTCCCCTGTTCTCGCAAAAGTGCCGGCGCCGCGAAGGCAATCTTCCCCTAATGCGACAATGGCAACGGTTGCTAACAGGAAATCTCGTACATTTAGTTCAAAATCATATGTCTGAAAGTATCATTTTATACTCAATATACTATCAAAATATTAACGTATGTTACATCAATGCATTCGTCTATTTATGATTATCTATCGCTAGTGAAAAAAATATATGGTCCCATTTAAAAAATCAAAGATAATTAATTTTTTCGAAAACTAAAAATATTTCGAATTATATCTCTACCGCACATTACTTCCCCCATGATTTGCGCTATTTGGTATCGCAGTATTATAATAATTCATGAAGTTCGCAGAAAGGTTTCCAATCCCCAAAAGTTTTGTCCACACTAGGAAACGAACTCGCTTAGGTGCAGAGAGTGGTTTCCATGTCCACTACACTATTATCTCTCCAAGAATCACAGCCCCTCCGACACAAAAAAAGTTGGACAGATTAACACATGCTCATGAACGAGAATGAAGTATGTTTCGAACTTGGCGTGGGGTCTCACAGTCCACGGTATCTACTAATGTTTGAAAGTAGGTTGCGACTACTATAAGTTTGAGATCGTCTGTTGGAATTTACGTGTTTCGGGAACTACTGTATGAACAGAACATTTCAAGACTTCAATTCAATAACACGGCGACTAGAGCAAGTGACCTCTCTGAGAGTCATTTCAAAACATAGGCGCGTGAGGGATGTTGTGTTCTTGCCTTCAATGGAAATGGAAACAACGTTAATTAATGTAAGGAAGTATATGGATTTGGAATATATGCATTAAAAAAATATTTTCATCAGAAAATTGCTCTCTCATTAAAATTAACTGAGCTCATGCTTAATTTCCCATACCAGATATTAGAAATTTCTATCATTACATGTCAATTAGGTATAAGATCGATTATTACAGAACAAATCATCAGATTGATGGTGTACTTCTCAATATTGTCTGTGAAAAGTATACAAAAGAGTGTTATAATAAGAAAGAAGTTTCGTCTTCCTAAAATATGTGTATACTGTTTAGTTGCATGTTTTATTTCTATATTTAAATGTGTGTAGCATTACAATGCAAACAAAACTCTTATTCGTTTATTATATTGAATTTAAATTATTTTTCACAATTTAATACACGACAAGAACGTGTTCCTACAAAAGGGAGTAACGAAGCATTCTCCAGGGGAGGGAAGTGTTATTAGATTGGTGCCACTTTCTAAAGACTCCGCCTCTTATGCCTTTTAATTCGAGGAGAACGGGGTAATCTTCCGAGGCTAGGCCACTTGAATTACTAGAAGAGCCAATGATAAGCGTTGCTTGCCTTAGAGTTAAGGATTGCTCAAGCCCGGGGTCAAATCCACATTATTACTCTTTAAATTATTAGGAAATGAGACATCAATGAATTTCTCTATTGATATATTCATTACAGGTAAAAAATGTATGGTTGTATTTGAAAATTCACATGTGATTCAATTTCACCAAAATTAAAATTAATACACAGAATGTATCTGCTGCCTAAAACTTGCCTCATGGAATAAATACGAAAAAGATCTCTCATGCCACCGCTCTGTCCAAAAGCATTTTGCAAAATAATTTGTTGATAATGAATTTCCTCGCTAGACGTTAAACATATTGGCATACACTTTGCACCACTGAATAGAATGCATTCAACCACAAAGAAATCTTCAAATTTGCAGGATAACAGTTCGTCTCAGCGTTTTGAAATTTGCCAGAGAATTTATTTATAATAAAACGTGTGTCAACGATACATGAAGAATCGAAAGTTAAAAAACAGCTTATGAGCAACAATTTCCACCGATTTGTCGTAAGTCACAAATCGTTAATACAATTTAATCAGCAGAAAGCAAGACACTGCAAAACTATTTGAATTTTATACTTGACAGCCAAGATCGAATGAATTGGGGGTTGGAAACAAGTGAGGGTTGTCATCAGACGCTAAGATCCTATAAACAATTGCATATCTCGAAAACGAAAGGCGATGGCTCCGGTTGGATTACGGAATTTTGCATCTTGTGTAAAGGGAAATGAGATGAGAGAATAAAACAGAATTGCAAAATTTGTAAAATTATAAACAATTTCCAATTTTTGCAATTCTAAAGTGGGAAGGGTTTTCTGATGTCCCAGAACCAAAAACTGCGAATTAACAACTTTGCAACAATTAACAATTTTATAAACAATTCCGAAATATGCGCTATTCCTGCCGGGGAGTGTCCCCAAATTGTCCCTGATTTGATGATAGCAAAATAACAATTTTGACATGAGATGCAAATTAAATGCTTAATATCTAGTTTAATTGTTACTTTAATGATAAATATACAGCTGGTTTTCGAATTTTACTTTCTTTTATTGAAATGGTTCCCTAGAAGTCCTAACGATTCGAGAAAGACAGTTATTTGCATTTTTGCAAATGTAATATACATATGAACAATTGAAAATATGCAATTATAATCGTTTTTCTTATCGCAAAATTCTGTAGTAAACTGGTCATTTGATAAAGTTCATAATTGCGATTGGACAAGAATATTGGAATTTAAATATCTATAAGAACGTAATTGTTCTAAAATTAGTGTTATTTTATCTGATATCAATGTAATTTCTTCAAAAAGAATTGTGTTAACAGTGGTTAAGTGCTATGAGTTCATATATATTTAAATGAATTTACTTTCATGTTCATTGAAGTGTTTCTTTCATTTATTTTTCATTAAAAATACTTCCACATCTGAACTGGCGGCGCCCGCCATTTTGTACGACGTAATTTTGTTAGGGCACTCCCCCCTGCGTTGAGATTGGCTACGATGGTTTGTGAGGCTCCGCCTGCGACGTTTCGTCATGACAAGGGCTGTCCAAGCCGTGCAAAAGCTGAACTTAGCCGCAGACGGCCGCGATCAATTTATGTTTCCAGTACTGTACCGTTTCTTTCTTGACGATCCGAATAGTCGGCGGTTCGACCAATTGCCCATCCCAATTGTTGGTCATCCCAATCGTTGGCAATCCAAATAGTTGGCGATCCGAATAGCTGGCGATCCGAACTGCTGGCGATCCGAATATTTGTCGAACTGGGTAGTTGGCGTTTGGGTAACTGGCATTGTATTGTACTTCTCTTATGTTTAGATAAAATCTCCATTTCTCTTCACGAGTAACGATATTGGATATCCATGGTCGATGTTCACGTGCCAATCGTTGTCAAGCAAGCAAATTCCTTCCTCTTCTTCTTCTTCTTTTATTTTTTCTTCTTTCTTCTTCTTCTTTTATTATTAAGATTGTATACCTGCTATTCTTCACGCTTCATCCCAATGATACACTACATGTTAACTGTACGTCTTCTCTACATATTTTCTGCGAACTTTCGAATTGAATATCCCTATCTTCACTGCTATCTTCACCTGCCCTACTGCTGCTGCTACACTGCCCTACCATTGCTGATTAGTGTGAGGTGGTTATTCCACCACTTTTTTACTTTCCCGCTGTGGAGTAGAAAGAAAGTTATGCAATGCTGCGCGAAAAAGCGGCGAATTTTGGACGGAAAAACTCTTATTACAGGGCCCTGGTAACGAAAAAGTGGATAAATCCAGTAGCTAAATTTATTAAAAAAATTATTTAACAAGTGGTGTAGCCAGAATCCACGTTTTGATGGTTCTTGGTAGCAAAAAATGGATTGACGGCAAAATGTGTGTGTGTCCGTCCGTCTATTCGTCCGTACCTCTGTGAACAATGCTAGTTCCTAAACCTTTCTTTTTCAAAATTGATATTCTCCTATCGATCTGGCTGATGTCTTGGCCGCTTGAATTTGAAACCGATATTGTGTTTTACATGAAGCCCCTGTACAGTACTGGAAACATAAATTGATCGCGGCCGTCTGCGGCTAAGTTCAGCCTCTGCACGGCTTGGACAGCCCTTGTCATGACGAAACGTCGCAGGCGGAGCCTCACAAACCATCGTAGCCAATCTCAACGCAGGGGGGAGTGCCCTAACAAAATTACGTCGTACAAAATGGCGGGCGCCGCCAGTTCAGATGTGGAAGTATTTTCAAATGAAAAATACATGAAAGAAACACTTCAATGAACATGAAAGTACATTCATTGAAATATATATGAACTCATAGCACTTAACCACTGTTAACACAATTCTTTTTGAAGAAATTACATTGATATCAGATAAAATAACACTAATTTTAGAACAATTACGTTCTTATAGATATTTAAATTCCAATATTCTTGTCCAAACGCAATTTATGAACTTTATCAAATGATCAGTTTACTACAGAATTTTGCGATAAGAAAAACGATTATAATTGCATATTTTCAATTGTTCATATGTATATTACATTTGCAAAAATGCAAAATACTGTCTTTCTCGAATCGTTAGGACTTCTAGGGAACCATTTCAATAAAAGAAAGTAAAATTCAAAGACCAGCTGTATATTTATCATTAAAGTAACAATTAAACTAGATATTAAGCAATTAATTTGCATCTCATGTCAAAATTGTTATTTTGCTATCATCAAATCAGGGACAATTTGGGGACACTCCCCGGCAGGAATAGCGCACATTTCGGAATTGTTTATAAAATTGTTAATTGTTGCAAAGTTGTTAATTCGCAGTTTTTGGTTCTGGGACATCAGAAAACCCTTCCCACTTTAGAATTGCAAAAATTGGAAATTGTTTATAATTTTACAAATTTTGCAATTCTGTTTTATTCTCTCATCTCATTTCCCTTTACACAAGATGCAAAATTCCGCAATCCAACCGGAGCTATCGCCTTTCGTTTTCGAGATACGTAATTGTTTATAAGAAATTAGCATGTCATGAAAACTATTTTTTTGGCAGTTCCCACGTTAAGCTTTTCTACAAGCCGTTTTGCAACGTCTCGCTTAGTTTCTCCGGCAAATACATTTGAAGTTCCTAACGGGGTGGAGGGGACAAGCGGCCACAACGCTTGCGTTAATTGCCACGAAAATTGTTGCTGGTTAGATATTCCTGGTTTTCAGCTCCTTAATTTTTCATTTTATTCTAAATACTTTAAGTTCCATTTGTTTAACAATTACAGCATAAATTTTAAAATACTACTCGAGTCGGCTACCGAACAATCTTCAACTTGGGAGCAAGAAAGAGTCATCAATTGGCTTCCAGAAATACCTCCCGGTGAAAATTGCGTCCTTCCTCCACACGTTTCAAGGCGAAATAGGCTGAGCTTGTAAGCGTAAATCGTAACACTCGCTTTCCCTCGAGAAAGCCTTTATCCACCTTCTTAGGAAGCCAAATCCTTACATATAAAATTGTGGAATTTTTTTCAAATTAAATATACAAGAAAACAATAATTTTGCATTAATTGTCTTGACGTATAAATATAGACATTAAAGCTTCCGGCTCCTCAGTATTCACACGTTCCAAATACGAAATACATTGTTATAACATTCACAATTTCATTCTAACCAGTAAGTCTGCTGCCTTTAGAAGCATATAGCATCAGCATGGAATATGCGAAAAAGTAATAATACTATTATAATATTGAATTGACATATGTTTATTTATGGACACTTGTAATTGAAGGAATGTGAACTTACGTATGCAGTTAATTAAATTTCAATGAAGGTGCAAAGTTTGCAAATAAACATGTTTTTAAAATTCAATTATTCCAAGTTCAGAACAATTCCTAGACGCATTCTTTTCCATTCGACACTAACACGCCAAAGATTTTTGACACTACCCTCTGAATCGAAGTGGATTGTTTGAGGTCATCGCTTATCGCGTCAAAATCATGGAAGTTTACACGTCTTCGAAATACGTATACGCCGAGGTCATCTTCATTAAACACAGAAAATCTCATATGAAAGAATCAGTCGTCATTTCAACAATGAAGCTACTACGACATAATAATCATAATATCCTCAATTTCGTTTACTTATTGTGTTCTTTCGAGCGTGCTCCGTGTCTCTGAGTAGCAAACATTAAGATAATCGTTAAAATTAAAAGTAACGATTTAGGATGAAAATTTAGGATGAAGAAGTTCACATCTTATAATTGTTTGTAGAAAGTCATATCAGGTTAGTATTATTGTCAATAAAATTGTAGTTTTATTTAATTTGAAATAATTGCTTGGATATTTTGGAGTTTAATTAAGAAAATATAGATACCCGAAGTTGACGCTATGAAAAGTAAACATTTCGACAAGTTTCCACTACGAGACGTATTTAGTCATCCCTATTCATTCGCTTGGTATACAGCAATCGCTTTCATTTATCATCGATCAAGTTACATAGGATTTCTAATGTTTATATGATACCGGGTGTCCCACCAAATATGGACCACCCCTATAACTTCTAAACGGTTCAGGGTATCGAGTTGCAGTTTTCGCTGAACAATGCAAAATCTTGGGGCAGGTAATATGCTGGTAGAGGAATTCTCTATAATAGTTTTAGTTTTCGAGAAATTTAATCATCTCTGATTTTTTAAATTGAACTATATATTTTTTCATCAGCAATGTTATCATCATGAATATTGGAATAAAATGATTTTTCATATGTTAGTATTTTAAGAGTAATTTGAGTATAAAATTAGATTTTTTGGCATCAGATTTTCAAGTAAACGGGTAGCCTTTGCAACAGTCGCCATTCTGGGAAGGTGGCCTTCGCGACGTTGATTCTGTTTTGTGAAGAGAGGAGTGTGAGAGTGATGTCCGTGTAGGATGAAGGTGTAATTGCAGCAATTCATGATCTTGACATGAAAAACATATGAACAAACATCAATTTTAACGATCTGAATGATAATTTTTTCCCAGTTGTTCATCTGAGTTGAACTTTTCTTCTTCTGAAATTCCAAATCAACGATAATCGAAAAGAACGAAATAAAAATATTGTAGCGAAAACGATAATAATAATAAAATTAAAATTTGCTATTCTGGCAGTTTTCTGTGTACTATTCGTTTCTTCTGTGAACGTTGTCTGAAGAATACACTGCGTTAGACGAAAGAATTATACATATTTCTTTCTTAATGTAATCTGCTCTTCATTATTAGTCTTTCAAATCATCTCATGTGCACGTTTTTTAAAATATGAGTATTTTTCGCAAAAGTTTGAGTTATATAGTGACAAAATATATGTTTTCGAACACCACCAATACACATGCTGGAGATTTATTTCCAAGTGCAATCGTTTTAAATACTAAATTTTAAAATACGTTTTATTTAGAATTTTGTCTGAAATAAACAGTAGCTTTTGCGATTTTTCGAAAGAATTTTCTGGCATCAAGAACATTGTAATATTCAAAACATTACATAAGTGACCTGCCCAAAGACAATATCGTAGCGTATTTGGTTGGGTGGCTTCTTCTTGTGCTGAAGATCTCGGGTTCAAATCCTTGCATGCACTACTCATTTTTTATTCTGTACATTAGAGTATGTATCTGACAAATGACTTTGAAATCAGTTGTAGACGTGGAATTTTATATATCGTTTTGCTTTTCAATAATTATATATTTTTTGTCTCTTAGCCGTGTCTCTGTCGTTTCCTTAAGGTTTATTAGGAGAATGAAGTGTTAGTAGTATAAAAGTTGTAATGTATTACGTAACCGTTACCAATAAAACAAGAAAATAAGACCGGTTTTTTTATTGTTTGTATTGGTAGTCAGATGAATAGAAAGTGAATAACTGCGTCAATGGTAGGTGCTTTTTTCAATTAAATATTTTTGAGAGTCGACTAATTACCAGCTGCACTGAAACCCTTATTTTCCGAAAGAAAGCTGTAACGGCTATTCAAGCCAGCAGTGTAATTTTTGTTATCCTAGCTGGGAAGCGATAACCGAGCAAGTGGCAACAGCTCAGGATTTGGCAACAGGGCATTGGACACAGGAGGCCTGTGGCCGCCGCTTGGCCCTTTAACACAAAGATGGTTTCTTCATTGTAGGGAAGAAAGTGAGAGGGAATTATGTGAGCTTCTTGCACTCGTCGGTCACAAATCATGTGCGACCGCGCCATGTGTCTGCCTGAATTTTGACATTTGCAAACACGTTAGGAACGTATGTTAGCACGGTGTTTAAAAAATCTGTTCCTCAATGCTTCTGTGCGAAATTGGTTGTATTTTGATCTGTACGAGAATTCGTAATCGTGTTTTAAATTAAAAATTTCACAAAACAATATGAATATCGTCATCCATTTTTAACATGAATAAAGTAATATATTTACCCAACAGAAACTTGAATTATGAAGACAGAATATTAACAAAAGAATTGTTATCCCTTAGACCATACTTGTGCATCAATCAAATGTCCAGTAATGAAAATAGGTCGGACATTTAAGCGGTAAATATTCTTATATTTGGTGCCCTCCCTGGTTACTAATCTGGTCACCCTAGAGGCGCCACTATATCATAGCTACCTTAAAACACTAAGAAAGCAAATTCATTCACGTCTTCAATTCCCTAACATTCACTGATCACATATGACACCGTAGGTCATATGTGGTCAGTTATGGGATTGAAAATAAGAAGAGTATTCTTAATTTCTAAACTTGATATCTTTATTCTTTCTAACATATCGTTCATATTAGATTCGTAGAAGTTTCTGCTAGAGTTTTCTAGTTGTTCGCAAGGCCGTCCTTTGGCCTAACCAACTGCCATGAGTCCCAACTTCAGACGGGGACATAGATAATTGAAATAAAATACAATAGGATCCCCAATAAATTTGTATTACACTCTTAAAGCCCATAAATATGTAAAGGCATTTTTTTATTTTTACT